>CAJNIZ010016535.1:13306-45947 GCA_905231905.1 Symbiodinium pilosum
TTAGGGTTAGGGTTTAGGGTATATGGGATCCGATGATTCTGCAGGGGCAACTCCGCGAAACCCCATATTTTGTGGAGTCCTTAACACGAGGGGAAGTTTAGTTGCCAAGGACTTTGCCCCCTGCATATCAAAATGTCCCAACGCCCCCTCGCATTGAATCGGAGAAGTCCCATGGCAAGTTGAAGGGGATTTTTGGTACCCCGACCCATGGAATAAGGACTCTAGAAGAGTCACAATATGATGGTCAAAAGGTCCTCACTGTGTGAGCTGGGTTTACCAGATACACCTTACCTAAATCCCAAAAGTATGNNATAGCCCTAAACTCATAATAGCAGCCATAAAGGCCATTATTCTACATACTTTTGGTGTCCAGGTATTAGCAGCTTATTGACAAGAGAACCTTTGTTTTGGCTAAGGTCGTCCGTGCATTCTGAGCTTCGGGCTCCTTTTTTCTGCCTCCGTGTGCTGCAATTGCGTGGGTTTAGGGTTTAGTCAAAAAACTAGCCAGCTTGGAGGGTCAGGGCAGGGGGCACTGCATGAGGGAAGGCATTGCGAGCAAGAGTACGGAAGCCATAAGACCCTAAGAAACCCTCATGTTAGGAGGCCATATGAGCTATAGTTGAATATACCCTTAATAAGCCCTATAGTACTCTTACATATAATCCCCTTTAGTTAAGGAATTTAGATTCAAACTCATATGGGAGCCTTAGGGAGATCTTAAACCTGAGGGAGTCCTTAGTTTGGCGTCCTCCCCAGTGAGGATTTCGTAGCGGTCTAGGGTTTAGGGTTTGGGGTTTCGGGCTTCGGGTTTGGGTGTTTCTGATGATGGTCGAAAATAGGAACCTTTGTGTTACCTTCTGGCCCGTTTCGAGTTCTAGGTTCCTTCATAAAGTAAACCAGGGGGACGCACGGTTTAGGGGCCGGGGTTATCACTGCTGAAAATAAGCCTCCCCAAGCAGCTCATCAGAGGCGGCGCGCAAGTAGTCCCTACACCCCAAGCCCTAGACCTTTAACCGCGTTGAGAACCATGAATTAAGGAACACATCTCTGACTCAAGAAGCCTTAAGAGTTGGTTTAGGGTATACGTAGACCCCAAAAGTATGTAAAACAATGGCCGTTCTGGCTGTTATTCAGGGTTGAGGGCTACTACTTTACATACTTGAGGGTTTAGGGCTTAGATTACTTCCAGGCTGAGCACCATGAGCTGATGGTAAACCAACTGTCATCATCACGCAAACTTGAGAGGGTTTAGGGTTGAGGGTTTGGGACCCCCTCGTCTGGAAATGACCATAAGACTGTCACGAGTAAGCTTAAACCCTAGGCGAGTCCCAGTACTATCTTCTGTGGCAAGTAGCATGATGAACAAAGAATGCCACGATTATGAAAACAGCGCGGCTTGAGCTTTACACAGCTTAGGGGAAGAATAGGAATAATCACTAACTAAACCCCAAAAGCATGCAAAATAATAACGCAAAACCCCTAAATCTAGCCCAAAAGGCCATTAGTCTACATACTTTTGGGGGTCCAGGTAATCACTATAATCAGAAATGATACAAAGCCAAGGGCAAACAAGCAACCCAAACCCTAAACCCGGAAACTCAACCCTATAGTCCCCCTTAAGAAGATCGAATATGGCTTTGGGTACATTAGAATAAGATCCTCATATACCCCCATTCTATCTACTTAGGGGGGACTATATACCGGCGAACTTCTGCCTGAACCCCAAAGGTATATTAAACAATGGCCTTTTGGGTCATTCCTGAGAGTTTCGGGCTATTTGTTACCTACTTGTGGGGTCCAGGTGGAACCTGTACCCTGAAAAATGAACTCAAAGCCCCGAACTTGCAGCCGCAAAATGCGCAGTGCTCCCGCCACGTCGTCTGTGCCCGTGAGCAGCAACGTGTGAAGTGAGATGCTTGGGGCTTCAGGTCAGTGGCTTTCTGGGTTGAGATTTGGGGTTTAGGGTTTAGGATTTCTGGGTTGTACCCCTATGGTCGTGCCCTGAAAAGGTCTCCCAATAATGCTCTAAAAAATGCCCTTATATCGGCCATCGCAGTTTCTCTTAGGTCCCTTACAAGGATCCCCAAACTCTTGTAAACCCTGCGCGTACACGCCTGAAACCCTTCATTAGGGGGCTTGCGGCTTGAGGCTTGAGTTGGCTAGCCGCACGGTTTAGGGTTTAGGGGTTTGGCGTTTAATGGTTGAACCAAGTAAGATTCTCTTCTGTAAAAAAATACCATGCCCAAAAGAAGGATATAAGCTTGCTCTATATTGTTGACGTAGTGTTGCCAATTTGGGTTGTATGAAAGCCCAGTTCCTTTCAGCGTGGTCCGAAAGGTTCTTGTTGTCCCTTTGTCGATTTTACAAGTTTTGGACCTTATCGTACCCTAGACCCTAAACCCTGATCGTTCTTGTTTCCTCTTGAGATGTCGTTTTTCCAACTTGAGACCTGCAGTTTGCGCTTCGCGGCGTGCCTGGACATAATCCTCTGGCGCGGGGTTTTATGCAACCCCAAATAAAATACTACTTGGTTGGTTGAGTTTAGGGGTTTAGGGTATTCGTCTACGTGGCACTTAGGACCCCTACTAAGGGCTAACCCTTAGGTGCCTTTTCTTGGAGTCTAAGGAAATCCTAAAGGGTCAAGGGCCTAAGGTCCAAGCTAAGTCCAACGAGTAGCGTTGGTGTCTGATAGTTGCAGCTTGCTTAGGCTTCTTTAGATTCTGAGGTTCCAAGTAATGGCCCTAAATCCTTAGCCGCTTGGGGGCGCGGGATGCCGAATGTCAGGGTGAAGCGATTTCCGGTCTGAAAGCCGCTCCAGATTTGTACCAGCCCTGGCTACCATCATGGAGCATTGAATGCAAAAGAGCATGGACAATTGAACAGAAACTGGGGTTGTATACGGAAGGGCTTCTACCTATGACTGCCAACATTGTCAAAGGATTTCTGTTCGGCCCATGACATTATGGTTGCCAACTTTGGGTATTTATCGCAGACTCTGTGGCACTCCACATAGAGGGCCCTTTTTCAGGTCCCCTGGTATACTGACAACACGACGCTTACACGGGAAGTTCTTCGAGCATGCAGCGAACTTATCACTGCTCTGTTGCTTGCAAAAATGCTAGCATAATGGTTGATACTAGACAGTTTCAGCCTCTAGTTAGGTGTTAGGGTACAGTTCAACAGCGGCAGTTCATCATAACTTTCTACCACGATCGAAGCTTGGGAGATTGCTTGCTGTGGTGTCCCAACAGTAGGTCGGGCCCGGTTTTAGGAGGCACTAGAGCTGGAGTTACACATCATGTTGGGATATGAGGGGACACTTAGTTTTCGAATATACCCTTGTACTGACATGAATGCCACAAGGAATTTGGCAACCCCAACCCCTTAAATTTACGCTCATAAGGGTCATGTGGTAATTTGGGAGTTCCTGGGCCCCAAAAGTATGTAAAACAATGGCCTTTATGGCTGTTATTTTGGGTTTAGGGCTAGGCTCTCATTTTACATATTTTTTGCGTTTAGGTTCGGGTTCCAAAACCCATGTAACTGCCAGGCCTGATAAGCTCTTCCGGCAAACAGGCCATGAGCTCGGGTTCAGGGACCCGGTTCCTCGTCGGCGTGTTTCAACTTACCTCTGGGCCCCTGAAAAGGAATCCAACCCTAAACCCTAGCGTTTTCCCACAAAACCCTGATAGCGGCGTAGCTTGAACCCCAAACCCTAAAACCCTAAACCCTAAAAACTAATACTTTAGGATGAGAAAGCCTCAGGGCCAGGGCCTGGGCTGAATTGCAGCAGGCTGCAATCATGTGTGCTCCAGACGCTCAGACTGTTGTTGTCGCACCCTAAGCTAAGGCAGTACATCGCGGGACTTGACGGTGGCTAATAGCCTTAACCCTTTTAGGGTTTTGGGTTTAGGGTTTAGGGTTTAGGGTTTAGGGTGTTTTTCGTGGATGGAGGACGCTCTGAAATCCCTTAGGTTGCCTAAGCTGCTGTACCTCCAAGGACACAAAGGGTTGCCGCTGGGTTTAGGGTTTGGGGGGGGTTAGCTTTTGGGGGGTGATGCAAGGTTACATCCATCAAAACAGCAGGATTATCATTTCAAGACCACGGAATCTGCATCTGGCAGATTGCTTATGAGCCCTTTTAGCATAAGTTGTTTTTGAGCTTTTTTTTTGCCTGGAGATGAGCTCCTATCACTTTGGGATATACAATGATAGGGTATACGGTTTAGGGTTCAGGGTTTAGGGTATCCAGGGTTCCTATTTGTCCCTAACACCGTAAACTGCCTTCTCCTTGGGGTGGCAGAATAGAATTAAAAAAACAAGCCAAACCGGAAATACGCAGGAGCCTTCGGCAGTCCGGGAGATACTAAACAATTTCTAGTGCGAAGGCACCCGCAACTTGTCGTTTGCATCGAAAACTGACCAAGAAAAAAGGGCCGGCATGATTCAAATTTAGTCCGCGGTACATTCGTTTGGCTACTTTAGGGTGCTGCGGTTTAAGTTATGTGCAAAGGCAGCTGAGGGCACAAGCTCCAAAAAGATGTTCATAGTAACTCGGGAGCCTACTTAGGGGGATCAAGGGCACTTCCCAGTAGGTTAATAATAAGAGGGATACTCGGGGATTTTGGTAGAGCATATAAAAACCAGAAGTGCGCTTACAGTACTTAGCCCCTGGGACCTTCCTAAACCCCAAAAGTATGTAAAGTAATAGCCCTAAACCCATAATAATAGCCCAAAAGGCAATTATTCTACATACTTTGGGGGTCCAGGTTATATAAACCCTAAACCCTCAACCGGGACCTTGTATATGGCGGATTTCTGGTTCGAAGCCTCGGGTTGGTACATCTAGCTACGAGGTTCTAGAGTATTGGATGTGGAGCCCTAGAAGCCCTACCCAAAGGCTCCTATGTAGTACCTTTTTGGGTCTGTTCTGGTTTTTGGGTAAGGGGTTATAATATACTACCCAAAAAGGAACTACATAGGAGGTAATGTAGACCCGTGATTAATAAACCCCCTGCTTTCTATGGCCTTCGTATTAGGATCCCTATTATAATCCCTATTAAGGTGAGGGGGTTTATGAATTAGGGGTCTACATTAGACCCTAAACTCTCATCCCTAATTCATCAATCCTAAGCCCTACATCCTTACTAGAGGATGCAGGTCTCCAGTTTGTTGTATTTGTTGCTCAATGCCCAACAAGTTCCGTACTTTTTGCCTCTTTTTGCCATGGTGACAGTGTGGTGCAGACTGACTTGTGCCTTGTGTTGATGCAGAGCGGTCCCTGGAATCATAAACCTAGCCCCCACTGACATTAAATCCCCCAATACGGTACCAGTAGACAAGAGGGGATCAAGTATTGTTAGGGTGGTGGTGGGCGGCGGTCATTATTCAAAGTGAAGGGGTTAGGTATGAGCCATAAGTTGTTGGGGTTTAGGGGTCCTTGTGCACGAGCCTGCAAATGCTGATGATACTGGCTTGTAGGTGTCCGCAACCTCAACCCATGAGCCCAAGTTCATCAACCTTGATACTTGCCTATGTTTCCCAGGTTTTCATGCATACTGGGACCCCAATATGTACCCAAAATATAAAGCCCTTAATGTAGGGACCTTCAAAATGGTAGCGGGGCCGCTAATTTGAGAAGCCCCCCCTCTCCCTCCAAACGTGTACCAGTGTGCACTGCACTGTATGATTCAGCAAGTATGCAGCAGAAGGCGTCCAGGACGACGTCCTTTCATCGGCACTGGGCCTTACGACAGCGTGTACCGTCGTCTGTGTGATAATCGTTTAGGGTGATTTAGGCTTGTAGTGTTGAAGTTCAGGAGCGCCAAAATATGTAGCCGAGTCAATCGCCACCTAGTGAACGTAGCCGTCCAAACAGGCAATGGCAGCTTCCCATGCCTAAATTGCACATACCCGGGCCCTTCCCCTGAAGACTAGCCCTGTCATACTGCATATTCACCTGGAAAAACGACATTTACTGTCTGCAGGTGTGTACTACTAGCAGGAGGCGATTAGCGTTGTAAGACTTTCGGGTTTGGGCCACGAAGTAGGTATGTGACTATATCTCTACATGGACCCACGCAGAAATCAAGGGTTGGCAGCAAGATTTCTACCCAGACATGGCTCAGGGGTAAAGGTCTGCTGTAGGAATCCTTCAGGCGACTCTGGCATTGGAGGTATAGTCCCCCTAAAGAAGAATATAGGTCGTATGCGGATCTTGTTCTAATATACCCAGAGCCATATTCTATCTACTTAAGGGGGACTATACCCTAAACCCTAAGCCCTATATTCTATCTACTTAAGGGGGATTATATCCTTATTGCTCCCACAATCCTCAGGCATAGCAGG
This sequence comes from Symbiodinium pilosum, assembly GCA_905231905.1. Classification (NCBI taxonomy): domain Eukaryota; class Dinophyceae; order Suessiales; family Symbiodiniaceae; genus Symbiodinium; species Symbiodinium pilosum. Next base: position 19,655 of record CAJNIZ010016535.1, read on the forward strand.
CAGCCTAGACCCGAAAGCTAGCCAAGGCCTGGCGCCAGGCAAAACGCATTCTGGCTTGCTGTTACGGAACTTAAATCAAGTTAGCTATGAAAAGGAATAGGGGTTTAGGGTTTATGGTTTAGGGGTTTAGGGTTTAGGGTCCAGGAAACCCCATTATATACTAAACAACCACATTACGCTAACTTAGTTTGAGTTCCTTAGCAGCAACCCAGCAATTGCCGGTTGGGTTGTCCCACCAATCCTGATGCACCACGCGATGCCTGAAATGCCTGAAAGAGACGCTGTACTGCTGATTCCCTAAGTCCTGAGAAAATTCTACCCTAAACCCTAAACACTAAACCCTAAACCCTAACCCCTAAACCCAAGGAGGCGGTCAGCCCTAAACCGCGCGCCCATGCCTAGACTTGACGCCTCGCTACAGGTATCCTAAACAGATGTGAGAGTTGGTCATGCATGCAGGCCACTGACTTGTTGAAGCTTTTAGACTCCCCAATATTATCCCAACCGAAGCCCAACATAATCCTAATATTACCCCAATAGAACCCTAAGATTGCCCCAATATAACCCTAAGATTACCCCAATACAACCCTAAAATTACCCCAATATAACCCTAAAATTACCCCAATAACCCTAAGATTACCCCCAATATAACCCTAAAATTACCCCAATATAACCCTAAAATTACCCCAATATAACCCTAAGATTACCCCCCAATATAACCCCAACATGGCCCCAAACCCTAAACAAGGTAAACGTGGGTTGTCAGAGTTGGTGTTTTGGATATGGGGTTTTGGGGTGACAGTTCATGTTTAGGCCCGAAACCGAGAGTTAGGGTTTATATAGGGAGTGGGCACCATGGTATAGTAAGGTAGCTCGGAGGCGCTGGTAGGGTGGAAGATTAAGGTTTAGGGTTTAGGGTTTAGGGTACACCTCTTGCTTGCGGTTCTAAAGCCATTACAACCTGAGCGAGCCCGACATGTTCTGCACCCAAAACCCCAAATCCCAAACCCTAAATCCTTAAACCATCTCAAACCCTAAATCCTTAAACCGTTTTAAACCCTCAACCCTATAAATCCTAAACCCTAAACCTGAAACCTTAACTTCCATCTAAACTTGGAGTCTTTCTCAAAAGCTTATGCCTCGCCCTCGTCAGACAAGTCTGGTGTGCTTAAAACCACCCTAACCCTACGGGTCCAAGGACCCAAATAATAGGGTTTTTTACAGCTTAGGGTCTTAGGGCTTAGGGTTTTAGGGTTTACCGGTCCAAGGACCCAAATGATAAGGTTTTAAGGTTTAGGGTTTTAGAGGCTTAGGTTTTAGGGTTCAGGGCTTACGGGTCCAAGGACCCAAATAACAGGGGGCCCAAATGCCACTAAGTATTTTGGCACTAAAGTCCTGTTATTTGGGTCCTTGGACCCTTAGGGTAGGCCCCAAAACACTAAACCCAAAACCCAAAACCCCCTTAAGCCCCAAAACCTCAAGCGGGCTTCGCAGACGCGTTGCCTGCTTCAGCCACAGCGTCAGGCGCCACAGGCATACCTTGCTCTGGAAGCCCCAAAATTGCCTGGTTACGCGTTTATTTGTTTAGCCCTAAACCCTATACTCCAAAACCCAAACTCTAAACCCCAAACCCTAAACCCCGAACCCTAAACCCTATACCGCGTATTCCTGGAGATATTCGTTGACGACAAATACAGCAAACTTGATGTAGGCAAGCACCCAGCACGAGCTTGAGGGTGCTGAAGGGGACGCCATGGCTGAGGGCAATGGCGATGAGCATTACCCTGCAGAGGGTGAGCACGATGAAGCCGAGTTGGGCTTCATTGGGGTCCTCGACGTTGAGGATGAAGCTGACTATGGTGGAGATGATGAAGATGGAGGGTGATGAGGCGGATCGCCGCACACCCGGAAGTGGGTCAACGGACCCAATGCCAAAGCCAGCCCCGAAGGCAAAGGTTGGCACAGCCAGCTCCACCGCTGTCGGCCTGCGAATGGCAGACACCAGTATCCTCAACAAGCTGACAGAACGCCGTCGTGAGTTGGCGCAAAAACTGGATGATGAAAGGGCCCGCGGGGCAGAGGCTGATCCTGGAGAGGTCAGTAAACTGGCCTTGATGATCAGTCAGGTCGAAGACCAAATCAAGCGAGCGAAAGAACTGAAAGCCAGCCACAACCAGCGAGTGTCAGCACGCCTTAAAGCTGACATCGACGCGGGAAACAATCCCCGCTTGGCGGTTCAGAAGGAGAAGTCGCGGCAACGTGCTGCCCGACACCGCCAGAGTATGAGGGCCGAACAGGCCAAGAAGCGGCTAGGCAGAGAAGAGGCCTTGGAGAAGCGGTTCAACGTACCAGAAAAGGCCCGCAAGCAGGATGAGTACCCGCTTATCCCAAGTGCAGGATCCAAGATTGCTGCTCCTCCTTCCCGACGGGAGAAAGCAATGATGAAAGGGAAGGCTGAAGACCGCGAGTTTTCTGGAGATGAGCTGGACAAGCCAAAGGAGCGGGATTGGACTCTAAAGTCCCGCCGTATGACGCCAGAGGGCCGGCTTAGCAAAGCTAAGAGAGAGAAGCAGAGACGAGCTCGCCGGCAAGCTGAGAAGAGAAAAGAAAGGGGAGAAGAGGATGAGGGTGATGGTATTGAGCCGGCTCGGCCCATACTAGAGCCCAAGACTCCACCGAGATCCCCTTTAGAGAAAGCCCAAGAAGAAGGGCCAAGGCAAAGCGGCTAGGGGAAAGGGACCTTGAGCTCCTCCGTACCTTTCAGGAAGGCCTTGCAAGGGCCAGGAAGAAGTTTTCGTGGACGATGAAGAGGTCAGGTGCAGTGGTGCGTCGAATGTTCCCCATATTCACTGAAAGGCAGAGGAACAGGGTGCAGAAAGCCCTTGCTACTGCGCCGTGGCGCGAAAGCCGCCAGGAGCCTGCAAGCAGGCCAGCAGTGAACAGAAAGAGTGAGCTGTTTAAAAGAACAGTGAACTACTTGAGGGGAGTGCGCCCCTTTGTTCCGACTGAGCGGATCAGGCGCAGGGGGCTGGTAAAGCAGTTTAAGACTGCACCGCGATTCCGCGAGCGAGTGGGAATCAGAAAGAAGTTGTTGAGTATGGTTCCCGCGGCACTGCTGGAGAGACCATAGTCAGGCGAGCCTGGGATGATGACAGTGACTGTAATTCCTGCCAGAGCCGGCGCAGGAAGACAAGGCACCCAGCGGACCTGTACTACAAGAAGAGAAAGGCTGCGATGGCCAAAAAGAGAGCTATCGAGATTTTGACGGAGGATGAGGATGACTACGTGCAGCCTGGATATGAGGATACCGATGACCCGACCCAGGCCACCGACCACTGGGAAAGAGGCCAAGGAGCCCACCTGGGCGTGGCGAAGGTGCCAAGGAGGCTGTTGTGTACTCCTTTCAGGATGCCTATGGTGGTGCCGCATCGGCGGCCACCATCGCGTGATTTCAAAGGAGTGGGTGAAGAATGTGCAGCGGGGCCCAGTGCAGGGCCCACCTGGATCCCCAATTTGGGGACCGCAGAGATTGCTTTGAAGTCTGAGGAAGGGTTTTCCTTCAAAGTGCGCTTTTGCGTGGCCTCCGTGCAGAGAGCCTTGCTGCGCGCCACGCAGGTGCTCAAGTTGGGCCACACGATCATCCTGAAAGGATCGAGGGCCGTGATCCATGTGAAGGGCGATGCAAAGAAGGCCCTTGTGTTCAAGATCAATGGGTCGCCAAAGGCGACATTCTTCTTTAAGGATTTCCCACGGCACTGCGTGGAGGAAGGCAGGTAAGACCCAAGGACCAAAAGCCTGAAAGCGTTTCACCCACTGAACTTGCTGTAGCTGTAGGAGAGCCTAACTGTGAATTCATACGTCTCACCGAACAGCCAATTTGGCACGGTAGGAAAAGACAAAGTCTTTCACCTAACTAGTCCCCCACCTGTAGCTAGTTGCCCTGACCAGTTTTACATAGGATCAGAAGGTGACGAGGAAGGTGAAGAAGAAAAGGAAAATGAGCCCAACACAAGAAAAGTGAAGTTCAGAAGCAGAAGTGAAACTGCAACAGACTTGTCAAAGGAAAAGTTGAGACCAAAGAAAAATGGCATTTCAGGAAGGCTTTATGTTGGGGAAGCGATGGATGGTGGACCACAAAGGGATGAAGCTGCTTCAGCTGCGCCCCTTCCACCTGAAGATCAGGAAGATGGGCAACCGGCCCAACCGCTTGTTAGACACGACCGGCCAACTCCTGAGATGATTGTGCTGCGCATGAGGTATCCCATTTGCCCTACAGGAGTTGGTGTAGAGCATGTGTTGCTGGGAGAGGAAGGGCATTTCAACACAAGGCTTCCACTCAGGAGTCAACAGTCCCTGTTGCGAGTATGGATTATCTGTACTTCAATGAAAGGGCTGATGGCTCTGGATTGCCAACTGTGGTCCTTAGGGACAGGCACTCCAAAGCAATCTTCTCACACCTGTTACCCTGCAAAGGGACGACTGGGTCGACACACACCCAGAGCGGGCAATTCTTAAGGATCTCAATTTCCTTGGTTACAAAAAGTTGGTTCTCAAGAATGACCAAGAGCCTGCCATCAAAGCTTTAGCTGTGGCAGTCAGGAATGGTTTCAATGGGGAGATTGCTCCTGAGGAGTCTCCAAAGGGAGATGCTCATGGTCAGAGCAATGGTGAAGCTGAAAGATCTGTCCAAACAGTTCAGGGGATGGTGAGAACCCTTAAAGCTGGATTGGAAGAGAAGGGCATCACCATTGAGCCAACATCTGCTGTGCTAGCCTGGATGGTTGAGTACGCAGGTACCTTGCGTACCCTGTTTAGCCAGGAGTCCAACGAACGGATGACTCCATTCCAAAGGATCAAAGGCAGAAGATGGCAAGTGGCCTTACCATGCTTTGGTGAAGCCATTGACTTTCGCTGCAACATGCCAGATGGCAAGCTAGAGTTTTCTTGGGGGAAGTGGTTCGACCTGAGCTGGCTCGCCCCAGAAGGGTCTACATTCGCCAAGCCGACTTAGATGGTCATGGGTACACCGCTGGCTGTGACGCTGTACGCAAAGGACGTGACCGAGCAGGCATTAACCATTCTGAGCATTGCCGCAAGCGCATCACTGATGCCTTGAAAGAAACCATAGCTGGACAAGCCCGACTGGACCGAGAAGGTCAGCAAGAACAGGAGTTGTTTGAGAGAGTCCGGGAATCGGATGAGAAAAGGAGAAGAGCCAGCGCTGGTCAGGAGGCGAGCCAACCGAAGGCCAAGGCAGCGCCTCCAGTGGCACAACAGAAGCCTTTAACCGTCGCATGACAACCGCCATTGGGACAAGATCTCCATGGTGGGTCGAGTGCCTCAAGACCAGGTGGTGTAGCTGCTTCAGCGGCGCCACCTACAGGTCAAAAGAGGAAAAGCGAGGGTGGAGGCGACGAGCAAAGGGCTGAGGTACCACCCACTGAAGCGCGATCAGAACCTCAGAAGCGGAAAGCTACAGAGAGCACTGAGGGTATGATCGAAGAGCTCACTGCACAAGAACGGGAAGATTTCATAGCAAGTGTTCAAGGGAAAACTAACCCTACCTGCGATCTGGAGGACGATCTGTGGGAGGAGAAGTTCTTCGACGAGAACACTGGCAAGCAACTGCCACTCGAAGGTGTCAAGCAAGCCCGCACGGAAGAGATCGAAACGATCAACACCATGGGCGTGTGGGAGGTTATTCCCCGTCCTCCTGGGGAAAAGACCATCGGCGCACGGTGGATTGACATCAACAAAGGTGACAGCCCACATATGAAACTGCGTTCCCGCTTGGTGGCCCAAGAGCTGAAACGCAAGAAGGATTACAGGGAAGGCGAGGACCAAGCCGCCTTTTTTTGCTGCTATGCCACCGCTCTCCAGCGAGCCTTCAAGCGCTGTTTACCTTAGCCACCACTTCCAAAGTGCCAGACAAAGCTGAAAAGCTCACCAGGTGTGCGTCCTGTTCATAGACGTGAAGAAGGCACACTTCTGGAGCCCTGTTAGGAGGCGACTTCTGGTAGAGCTACCTCCTGAAGCTGGGGAGGACAAGACAAAAGTTGGTCTGTTGAAAAGGAGCCTCTACGGAACGCGAGACGCCCCTTCCAACTGGGAACATGCCATTAAGGATGTCATGGAGTCTATAGGTTTCAAGCAGGGAGTCTCCAACCCTTGCCTGTATGTCCATGATGAGTTCTCATTGCGCTGTAATGTTCATGGGGATGAGTTCACCGTAGTCGGAAGCTACGACAAGCTTCAACGGCTCATTAAAGAACTGAAAAAGGCCTGGACCATAGAAGTCCGTGGTATTTTGGCAAGGCCCGGTTCGCGTCTGCCAAATGTGTGCCACAAGATCTCAGTCCTCAACCATCTAGTTTCTTGGACCGAGCACGGCATAGAACTAGAAGCTGATCCTAGGCGCGTAGAACTGGTGCTAGAACAGCTAGGACTTGAGAAGGCTGCTCCTGTCGCCACACCGCTGGTGAAAAGCAAAGGAGATGAAGAGGAAGTTCCCTTGACTGACCAGGAAGCAGGATACTACCGGTCAGTGGCTATGAGAATCGGTTACCTATCAATGGATAGGCCGGACATGTTGAGAACTGTCCGCGAATTGGCGAAGGGTTTGAAAGCCCCTACCAGCTTTCATTGGAGCTTGCTAAAGCGTGCTGCAAGATACTTGAAGGGTGTTCCACGGCTGGTTCAGCTGATACCCAATCAAGATAGCTTCAGCATTATCCAATGCTGGTCGGATACTGACCATGCAGGTTGTGTTCGGACTCGCAAAAGCACAACTGGTTCAGTCATCCAACTTGGCCGATCCGTGATCAAAGCCACAGCAAAAGGGCAAGCTGTTATTGCGCTCTCATCTGGAGAGGCGGAGTACTGTGGCCTCATTTCGACGGCCAGTGCCGCTTTGGGAGAGCAAGCCATGCTTGCTGATTGGAACATTTCTTGCCCAGTATGCGTCAACATGGACGCCACTACTGGAATGTCCATTGGCAGCCGAAGGGGGCTGGGAAAAGTGAAACACATAGATACCTGTTTTCTATGGGTGCAGGACCTGGTAGACAGACAACGCATTCGCCTGAAGAAGGTGAATACAGGCGACATGTTAGCAGACATTATGACGAAACCCTTAGATGCTGGGACGATCCGAAAATTCCTCAGCTGAATGGGTTTCAACAGCAGAGATGGGAGACACGACCTGTCTCTCAAGGCCTAGACACCCACACCACTCATGAGACAGATGAAAGCTACCTCATTCGGGAGGCGTGACTGGATGTGAGGGTAGTTTAGAGGGTTGTGCAGTTTTGCATGACATGTGATCACAAAGTGATCTGTTTTCAACTTACTTTTGGCTCCATACTGCACGCAGCTAAAAAGGTGCCTTCAGTTTAGGATGTAGACCATAGCGTAAATGAGGGTTTCCGAACATGAGGGGTCGCTTCGAAGGGGTAGGACTCAGGTCAACTCTCCTATATTTGCCTCTATAAGCCTTATACAGCTTCGGGCTTCAGATCTAGGATTTAGGGGTTGGAAGTTTTGGGTTTAGGGGTTGGAAGTTTTGGGTTTAGGGTTGCAACCTACCCCTGTATGTCCTTCATAGGAGCCCCAGTGTTGAAGTTTAAGAGTGCAAGGCTTGGAGTTTACGGCGTAAACTCAAACAATGCGGCTTGGCGACTGATTGCACACCTATTTTGATTGCGACCCTAAACCCTAAACCCTCTATCCTGACTCCCGCCCACTGATTACTGTTCAGCCCTGAAACCGGACTTTCCCTAATCGCTGGTCTACGGTACTTGGATATTCATAAACCCGAAACCCTACATGGTAGTTTCCGTTTTCTGTTCCATTAACCCCAAGATTACCCTTACATAGCCACAAAATATACCTAAACCCTAAACCCTAAATAGTAGTTTCCATTCTCTTTTCCATTGTCCCTACATATATATATATAAGCCCTATAAAAACCCCTGAGCAATGAGACTTCACGACTTAGCAGCTTAGTAGATAGCCATTTTTTTGGTTTGTGAGGCCAACCAAGCCTGTATTTATTCGAAAAGTTTGGGGCTTAGGGTTTAGGGTTTACATGAGCTATAGTCTAAACTCCTTACAGGGGGGTTATATAGGGGATTATGTAGGGACTACTATAGGGGTTATTACGGGGGATACTTGGAGTCTAGACTACAGCTCACATGGCAGCTAGGATAACCATTTGGCCTTGGGGATACTGTGTTACTTGTTATCTGCAGCAAGCTCTTCAAGTCCTGGTAGTGGGCATAGAATAAGTAATGTGATACGCCCAGCTTGAACGAGGTACTTAGTTCATCAGCCATCAAGGAGGGTGTAGAGTTTTTTTGATGCTTCCAGAAGATTTCGGATCCGAATTGCCACTGAATTGCTGCTTTTCCCGCGTGTCGTCTGCTGCAACACTTCGTAGCAGAGGGCCCAGGTATCCAACAAATAGCTGATATGAACTATAGTCTACACTCCTAAAGGGGTTTATATAGGGGAGTATTAAAAGGGTTATTAAGGGGGATACTTGGAGTTCAGACTAAATCTCATATCTTTGTAGGCAGGTTTCGGGGGAAGTTGAAAGCACCTGATTAGTTGGATCCCTTGCTTTATACATAGTTGTAATGTACAATCGTATGGAGCTGCCAGGGTGCAATCCTCAGGGTATTTAATTATCGATTTACAGACCCAAGGTACTTGAATTTTTTGAAGCCATGGACTGGGGATTTGGTGATACTGGTGCAGGTTTAAGTCTCTTCATCCTGAGAACTTTTAGCTAGATGTGAAGGGCAGAAAAGGGTCAGGTGGTAAGTTTTAGGGTTAAGGAATTCGAATTCAGGAATTTGGGTTGATGGTTATAGGGTTAGAGCTTTGGGTTCAGTGGGGTGCAGCGCTTTGCGTCTCATAGTTTTGTATCCTAGCCGTTTTGACAGTTCCAGTTCACCCCAGCTAGAGTTTGTGCTTGATGTATCAAGATTTGGGTCTCGGAAGAAGCGTTCAGGGTCGATTAATATCTGATACCAGACCCGCCATACACCCCTAGCCCCACATGCGATTCCAGTGATCCAAAATTACGAAGCTAAAGACTAAATCCTTAGATTTGATTTGGGAGTAGTACGGCGGGGCGTATAAGGTCGGCGGTAGTATAGGATCCTGTAGTCAAGTTATACCCTCCTGCCACTTCTCGACCTCTCATACTACCTTCATATGAGCTATAGTCTCAACTCCTTAAAGGGGGGTTATATAGGGGATTATATTGGGGACTATTATGGGGCTAATTAAGGGGGATACTAGGAGTTTAGATTATAGCTCATGTATTGGGGGCGCATTGGGTTCCATTTTGGGTGTTTATCGTATGCCTGATTTTGATGGATGAATTCCTGCACCACTTTGTGCCGCTAAACTAGTGTAACCCCCACAACTTCCGCGACTTCGGGCAGTGCAAGATTTCTGCCATCAATACGGTTTAGGGTTTTGGGGTATCAACAGATTTTTCAACAGGAATGAGGTTCCCCTGAACCTAAAATCACAACCCTAAACCTCCAAACCCAAACCCTTACACGCTCTTACACGCGGAAAAGGCTGTTTTTGAGGCAGCTTTTGGCTGCCTACGAGATAGCGTCTCGTCATACTGCCTTGCTTTCAGATCCGGGATGCTCAATGTTTAGGGGCTCCACCCAAGGGCTCCCATGTAGCTCCTTTTTGGGTTTATGGCTTTTTGGCAAGGAATTACAATCTACGCCCAAAAAAGAATTAAATAGGAGGGTCTGGGTAAAGTCCAAGTTTAAGGGTCTAGGGTTTGATGTGGGCTTCCGCCAATTAGGGCTTTCCTTCTAGAATTCATGGTTTAGGGTTTAGGGTGAAACTACCATGTCTCAAATGGTTAGAACTTGCCATATCCTGCCCCAACAAAGGTTTTGATTTAGTGGGCCGTCACAAACCGCCATTACCGAATCTGCTGGTGAAAGACTTTGCTTTCTGTGCTGGAGGCCCTGGCAAAAATCAACGAACCAGGTGGCTTTCAGGGAGCTAGGGTTGGACGGGTCAAGGATAAATATGGGTGCTACCCTCCCTAAACAAAGCATAGAAATCCATTCATCCGCCTTTGAAACGGACAGTATCTTTCAGAGCCCCCTTTGGCCGTCCATGCTAGATTTGGAGAGTACACGCTTTTAATGGTTTGGGGTTGGGCAGTTTAAGCTGACTATACAGAAACATGTGTCTAAAAGGTTGTGGCTGCATATGTACATCCCAGGGTCCCTAATCAGGGTACCCCCTCTCCATTTCGAGAAACTCCCCATATGTGTTGCAGGCTGAATTGTCAGTCGTTTGGAATCATCATCCTCCAAATTCACCGACTGCAAGCGTGTACTTCTGAACACCTACCTCCATACTACATACACCCGAATATAGGTGAGTGTGTATACTGTGTGTCCAAAACCAAACATTACCTGCGGTTTGCACCCCAAACCCTAAACCCGAAGGACTGGGGTGGGGCATTGCATCGGCTGACAGTGGATGTCTCTCGTGGTGCAGATGTAAAAGAACCGAAAGAAACAACCACACCCTAGACCCCAAACCCTTAACGCTACACCCTATTATCCTAAGGGCTTCTAGACTTGACCCCCCACAGTTCTTGGGCACCGCATGCGCGCGCAATGGAGACAATTGGCCCGCCTAGGACCTTACAAACGAGAAAGCTGCAGGTACTTACCATGGAACTTGAAAAGGGATCTCATGACGATGTCTACAACCCTCTAAGCCTGAACTCTAAACCCTAACCCTTACGGCAATCCGTTACTCAGGGGCTTGTGTGGGTTGGCGGGGCAGGCCAGAATTCGGCTTGCATGTTGTGTTTGTGTTGGAGTCTTACAGTGCTAAACCGAGTTTAAGGTGTTCATTTCCTACACACTCCAACACCTTCGGGCCTAAGTAATTACCGACTCTTAGTGGCCCTATAACCCCAATTAAGGTTAGTTTCTGCGAGGGTCCTGGTTTGCGGTTCATGCCGTTGGGCATTTCAGAAGCAAGGATGTTGATCAGAGCAGCAGACGCTCAACATGTTAAATCCAAAAACACAACGAACCTTCAAAATTGGGATCATGTTGGCTAGGCCATTATACAGCTTATTACCTTAAACAGGTCTTAAATCCCTTTCGGGTTCATCTAGCCCCCAAGGCTTTCCTAAGCCATGAACCAAATCAGCCTTAACGCTCCCTTTGAGAATAATTATCAACAAATGCCTGGTCGATGCAACGCCAATAGCTGTTACTTCAGAACATGCGTAACCTCAGACTGCCACCATACCGTATTCGCATGAAACAATCGCATTTTTTGACTTATGGTACATTGCAGCCCAAAACCATGTCCAGTTATCTCGCAAATTTGTTGCCGTAACGTTACAAGGACGGAGGGCAACTGCACACGCCACACCTGGGGCTGTGGAGCCAAACTTGCTGCCATGCGCGTCCGACGGGTGCCGTGTCTCAGTCCCGATGCTCAGCTTGGAGAGGGGATGCAGCTTTGGGGCTTTCTGCGGGGGACTACATGCTCCCTGAAATTCGGATCATCTACATGGCGTTGCTATACATCTAGCTAAGGGTCCAAGGACCCAAATAATAATAGGGCCCACAAACCCTATTATTTGGGTCCTTGGACCCTTAGGGTTAGATAAGCAGGCTCCTCTAGCCCCCAAGGTAAGGGTTTTTTCATATGAGAGGGCTGCTGTCAATATTGTTCATGTTTAGGGCTTAGGGTCTATCTTGAGGAAAACTCGGCATTCTAAACTCTACAGCGTGTAGTAGTATACTTGAACTTCCGTCACGCAGTTACGTCAGAGTTGACGTATTCATGGGGTCATGCCAAGGTGTTGTACTTTGAGGACTATAGGGAACCTTAACCTGCTGGTGCTCAAGGGGCAGTGGGGGAGTGAATATAGGTACCTCTATAGGGTTATATAGGAGGATTACATAGTGGAGTATTAAATGAATTATTAAGGGGATACTAGGAGTTTAGATTATAGCTCATATGGGGATTATGCTAGAGATCCACTCTCCCACTCTCCATGAAGCACCAGTAAGTTAAAGGTGGACACGGGGTTAGGGTTCCCTAATCCCGTCTAAGCCCCAAACCCTAAACCTTGAGTTGACACACATGAGTTGCAACACGCAAGAGTTGCAATTCTTCCGTTGCTGCATGCATTCAATAGTGTGCGCTCCTTGATGATGATGTTGTTTCTGTCAGCGCAGATTGGATCAGAGACATAGGCAATAAGCATTGCCGCTCCTCTTCCATGCGCAACCTGTTATGTTCGGCCGCTGTAAGTCCAACCAGAAAGGCTGAATGGGCGCCGGAAGCTGGAGCATGGTGTGCGAAGCCGGTTGCTCATGGCACCGCTGCGTCGTCCCGCTGCGGCGGCCGCGACTTCTGCTTCGACTCCCGAGGGGGCGCCTTTGGTGTAGGGTCCATGGATCGATCATATTCTGAATCGGGACAAGAACTGGGAGCTGAGAAGCATCAATTGCCTCCGGCGCGGGCGCATCGCACTTGCTTGCAATGGCACTGGGCCGCTGCATACTGGACTTTTCGTTTCAAGGCGTTAGTTTGAAGGGCCCTAAATGAGCTATAGGAATATACAGGGTTTTAAGTTTAGGGTCTAAAGTCCTTAAAGGAGGGTATACAGGGAATTATACAGGGGACGTTTAGTGGGGGTTGTTAAGGGGGATACCAAGTAGCTAGGAGATCGGACTACAGTTCACATGAACTAGCTAGGAGCCCATGTCCATAATTCATCTGAAAAACGTATTAACTGTAGCTCAAGTGATGGACCGCTGAGGATGTTTTGTGACTTGTTTGTGGGGTCGAGATTCCTTGTTGGGAAGGCGATGCGTCAGATGGACTTGCGTAGAAATTATACATGAGAAGGTTCTGGGTAGTTCAAAGCTGGTTAGAAGTAGTAGGCTAAACTTATGAGCTAACTTGTTATTTGGGCAACTTATGAACTAAGGGGGAGATGATCTCTACTCTGTCTGCTTGAGCCCCACAACTGAAACATGTTCTATGAAAACCTCTTCCCAAACCCTTACGTCATGCGCAAAGCCCGGACGCATCCGCAAAAGCCTATATCCTCCAAGAAACCCCAAAATCAGCTCCAAACCCTAAACAAACCCTGAACCCTGAGCCCAAAACCTTGAACCCTGAACTCTAAACCCTAAACCTTAAGCTTTCGAACATGGTCTTGATGTGTTTCCTGATACTAGGGGCGCTCCTCCTGTCGCGCAGAGCCGCGGCTTCCAGCACCGGAGAGGCCGGGCTTCTGAGTTTAGGGTTTTGGGGATCAGGGTTTGGGGTTTAGGGTTTTGGGGTTTGGAGTTTAGGGTTTGGGATTTTTTCTGGGGGTTGGGGTTTAGGGTTTGGGGATGCGTGTTTGGGGTCCGGGTTCACCTGAGTGCTACAAGGTGGCCCTCTAAAAGTAGGTTTCTGGGTGATGAGGTAGGATAAATGGGTTGTTCTCAAAATTATGGACATTTTTTGATTACAAGCTATGTTACGGCACTTGACATGTCCAGGGATTGGTTTAGGGTTTAGGGGTTCGGGTTCAGGGTTTAGGGATTCGGGTGTAGGGTTTAGTAGGGGTACCAGAATGGGACCGTAATGTTGGGAACAAATTACCCATATGGGGGCATGCGGGGATAGAGATACGGTTATCGAGTTTAGAGTTTGCCAAGATCCCCTCCCCATCTACCCTTCAATGAAGGCTTTGTAGGAGACACCTGGCTTATATGGGGGGAGGCTTTACGGGAACCTTCCTATATGAAGTTCCCCTTTGAATTTGTTATGATTTTCGGCCGGAATTCACATGTTGACCCTACATTGACATGTCCAGGAAAGTGTTCAGATTTAGTTTGTAGGGTTCAGGTTTTCGTCTAAGGCTCAGGGCACATTGTCAGTATGCCCGGGGCTGGATGATGCACAAGAATTGGGTTAACAATAGGAGTTGCCAAGGCAAATTATCATGGCCTGACCCCTCAATGCTCGCTCATATGCAAAATTTCCTGACATTACCTTATTTGTGTTTTTTTCAAAAGGCAAGGGTCCATGACTTGTCATTGTTATCCTTGTATTTTGGATTCTGAATTTGGGTTGGGTTGTGGTTTGAAGGATAACTGTGCAATTGGCGCATCGCTGTCGTTCAAGATGGACAGGAGCCCATCGGATAGGCACTACGACCCCACGCTGCAAGAAGCGTCGGCGGCGTCGGCGGCGGCTCAGCGCACGACAGGGCAGGTAGCATGCAGACAAAGGTTTGATGCACGTGACTCACGATGGCAAGCTTGTGCAAACCGACATTGTGCACCAACCGCGCGCGATCGTATGTGGCGCCCTGCGACCATCACTTGTAATGGTATCCTCTTGAGTGTTCACCAACTGCATGTTGCAGAGGCACCAAGAACATCATTCTGGAGGTGATTCGAAAGTCATGGTCCGTGGATGACTCAACTGTTTCCAAAGAAAAGCATTTCTGGGCTTAGGGTGTAGGGTTTAGGGTTCCAACGTCCCTTTGCATCCCTAAATCCCTATCATAGGCTTGTCATGAGCTTCCTAACCCCAACCCCACCAACATGCCCCAACGGACACCGAGAGCCCCTGAAAGTCTTTAAATGAGCTATAATCTAAACCTCCTTAAAAGGGGATATATAGCGGCGTATTTTAGGGGGTGTTAAGGGGTATAATAGGAATTTTGTAGACTATAGCTCACATGGTCCCAGTAGTCCCCAGCAGGAGGTCTCTGTTTTGAGGGGTTCCACTTTCCCATATCAATGCTATGTCGCTGAACCTAAAACTTGTTCAGCCTAAAGACCGGTATATCCCTATAGTAAAAATATAATTACACATATTCATTCCACTGAGTATATACTGCGTGGGTGTGTAGATATGCTTACATATATATATATATACACATGCATCTCTCTTGCACACAGCCTTGCCAAGGGACTCTGAACATTAAACTCCCCTAAATCCGAAAAACTACGCCCCTAAACCCTGAACCCTACAAACTAAATCCCTACGTCCTAAAACTAGGCCCTAAACCTTAAACTCCCTAAACCATGCGGTCAGGCGCGGCCGAAGCGGTCTCTGCTTCCTGCAGCTGCAGGGCTCGTTGCCGGGGGCCTCTGGCGTACAGACCCAGGGTTGGTTTAGGGTTTAGGATTTCGGGTTTAGGAGTTAGGGTTTAGGGTTTACGGCTTAGGACTTAGGGTTTAGGATGTCGGGTTCAGGACTTAGGGTTTAGGATTTCGGGTTTAGGAGTTAGGGTTTAGGGCTTAGGGTTTAGGGTTCAAGGATTTAGGATTAGGGTTTACGATTTCGGGTTTAGGATTTTGGGTTTAGGGGTTTGGAACTGTGCCTTTGAGGTTTTGGGGGTTTTGGATTGAAGTTTGAGCTTCAGGGTTGGGGTTTAGGGCTTGGGGCTTTGAGTTTGTTCAGATGTGGGTTTTGGGGGTTTTGGGTCTAGGGTGCGGGATTTAGAGTTTGCAGTTTCGGCTGCTAATTGTTAACTGTTTGTGTTCTGGTATGGAGAATAGGATTTTGGGGATAATGTGTTGGTATTAGCGGGGAATGGAGAAATGGAAAAGAACAGGGAAATTACCAAATCACTTAGGGCTCAGGGTTGGGAATGGGAAAGTGAGTGGATACCACTGGATTGACGTGCGTTATCAAGGGGCTACTATACAGATCCATTCTTCCGTTCCCTACTCCCAAGCCGTGTTTTAGTCAAAGGGCTCCAAAGGTGGGATGAAGGAAGGTGGTGGATAGGACAGAAGCCCCAATATACTAGAGTATATACTAAGGATCCTTGAACCCACCTACCTTCATCCCACCTTTTGAGCCCCCTGAGTCAAGGCTTTGTCCATAAAACATCATAAATCCGAAGCCTAAGCTCGAAACCTACAACCTAAAGCCTGAACCCTAAACCCTGACCAGTTCAAGTCTCTCTATATATACCCCTAAACCCTAAGCCCTAAACCATATCTAAAGAGGCATAACTAGGGTGGGATTTAGGCCCGGGGTTATGTGCGCGTATATAGGGTTATATGAGCTTTCGGGCCCTAAAACCCTAAGACCCTTAAACCCGAAACCCTGAAGCCCTAAACCCTAAAACCCGAAACCCTCAAAACCCTAAAAACCTAAAAGACTCAAACCCTAAATCCCAAAACCCCTAAACCCTAAGGGTTTGATGCAGTTATGTCAGGGCCGGCCTGATTCAGCAGTGAGGAGCGTTCGCAGAAGAGTACCTGAACCCCAAAACTATGTAAAATAATGGCCTTTATGGCTATTATTAGGGGTTTAGGGCTATTGTTTTACATACTTTTGGGGTTTAGGTACAGAAGGTTTTTCTCCGAACCAGAATTGAGGGTTTGGGGTTTTAGGTTCTTATAGGGTTTTAGGGTTTTTGGGTTTTTGGGTTTAAGTGTAGGGTCATAGATTCCAAAACCTGCCCTCCAAACCCCTAAGCCATGAACTCTAAACCCTTAACTTTGGGCTTTTATCTAACAGGTCAGGTGTCCAATTAGCCAGAAATTTGGGCTGCAGGTGCCAGAAGCAGTTGCAGCGTAAACACCTGTATTTGGCTACTTCTTAGGTAGACGTATAGGAACTCGCCAACTTGTGTGTACTACCCGAATGACGCGAGTATAACCTTTAAAGCTACAGGTACTAGCTGCCTAGCCAATTCCCTCAGGGAAATCCCTACGTTGAGGAGCTTGGCGGATGAACCCTAGCTAACCCAGAGTTTAGGGTTTAGGGTTTTACCTAAATGTAAGTCCCGCAAGTCCCCCAAGTAGGGTTAGAATTGTGGTATGGTTACAAATACAAGTCGGCTGTCTGTAGCACCAGAACGCTAAACCCTAAACCCTAAACCTACAATAGTTGTAGGCATAACTAAAAGATGAAGCCCTATCCGCTGACTAATAAGCACAGTTACAAGCACCCCTAAACGCAATTGCTACTGTTGATGTAGGTTTAGGGTTTAGGGTGTAGGGTCCAGCACCCTAAAAACCTTAAGCCACAACAAGTCCTGGTAGTTCAGGGCTTCAGGGACGCCAGGTGTTGCAAGGTTTCATCCGTAAACAGCAACCCTACGCCCAAACCCTAGACCGGAACTGAAATCTGCACACCTAAAACCCTTATCTCCCTAAACTAAAATCCCCAAAGCTTTAACCTCTCAGCCAAAAAACCTGAACTTCAGAATCCCTTGGAAGGGTTTAAGTCTCGGCGAGGCAATCTCGGCCGCCGCAGTTGCCGGGGACGCGTGCGGGCCCTACTTGAGTATACCCATTTACCGGAGTAGGGTTTGCAGGGATCAGAGTCTAGGAGTCTAGGGGTTACGGACTTCGGATTTACCTGTAACCCCAAGCCTAGATTTTTTTGAGATAGTCTATAATTAGTAGATATACCCCATAAGACTAGAGGTAGTTGGGGGTTGCGGGTAGGTAGGGCTTGAGAGAAATTAGGGCTTATAGGCAATGGGGCATGGAGGCCCACAAAGGGCTGTTGAAGACTATGGCCGTTTGAAAACGGGACCATGGCTGTTTGCATCGCATGTTTGACAGGCATATACTCTAGACCTCAAAGCATGCGGGCTTCCCAAGATTGGGAGTCCTTTTGGGTTCCCCATTGGGTTTAGGGTTTAAGGGTTTAAGGGTTTAGGGTTTAGGGTTTAGGGTGGGTTCGAGTATTTTGGGGTCTATATGGGTCCTTCTATTTATGGAAAGTACCACATAGATTTTAGGGGCGCAGGTCCAGCGGAATAGTTTTTCTAGCATGCTGTAGCCCCTAATCTAGTGTAGAGGATTTAGGGTAAGGAGAGTAGAATGTGTCATAGCGATGCAATAGTCCCCCAAGTAGGGTTTGGGTTTCGGATAGGGACAGTAGATTCTTTTACCGAGGTACTCGGATAAGATTATGTTTTCCCGATTGAAGAGCTTTAACAGAAAAATATAACCTTACTTGGTTCAACCAAAACATACCACTCATTTGAAGTTTTTGGGGGAGCAGGAATGCAGGGGTATAGGGCACATAGACTTTAGGAGTCGGGGTGTTGATCTAAATCGTTCAGGGTGCGGCTGTAGAGGGTCTAGTCTAGGGTTTAGGATTCAAGGGTTTGGGGTATTTTTTCAGAGTGTCTCATATTCAAGTTGCGGGGCAGTCGAAACAGCACGAAGGACGAAGAGTGACACTTATTTACTCTACACTGCCTCAAAAAACATAGAATTGGTGGTTGAACTGTTCCCCAAAGTGAGCATTATGGGGAGTTAATCTCCCTCCACAGTCTATTTTCCTTATATGAGCTACAGTCTAAACTCCTTAAAAGGGGTTTATATAGGAGATTATATAAGGGACTATTATAGGAGCTATTAAGGGGGATACTAGGAGTTTAGACAATGGCTCATATACCTACAGGATCTCTACAAGCGAGAAACTTTCCCTCTGAAAGACGTTCTGATCAACCCCCAAGTCCCAAGACTACCAAATACCACGGTCCTACGACTACAAAATTTCTGCAGATTAAGTGTTGGGAGGTTCCTAGACCCTAAACCCTTTAAACCATAAACCCCTGAAATCCTAAACCCTGAATCCTAAACCAGAAGGGTGGTTCTCGGAGATGGTTCGCAAGTTTCACGCAAGGAGCTGCTAACAGAGCATTTTGCTCGCGGAAGACGGCTTAGGGTTTAAGGTCAACAGCCCTAAGCTCTAAACCCTAAACCCTACCAAGCAGTTTGGTGCACGGAGGAAATCTGACACCGTCTAGGGTCTCTAAAGCAAGGTCACTTCCAGGATTTTTGGTGGTTAAGGTGGTGCAGGATATATTCCCTCAACAGTATATAAAGTAAAGTGAAAACTTCAAATAGGTGTTGTATGCGGGATTGTGTAGGGGACTCTTATAGGAGTTCCCCAGGGCGATACTAGGAGTTGCGACCCTAAACCCTGAACCTTAAACCCTAAACCATTAGGGTCATCAAGGAGGATGCTTGGAGTTTGGACCCTCAACCCTAAGCCTTAAACCCTAAACCATTGGGGTAATTAAGAGGGATACAGACTATCATTAGGGTCATCAAGGAGGATGCTTGGAGTTTCGATCCTCAACCCTAAGCCTTAAACCCTAAACCATTGGGGGAATTAAGAGGGATACAGACTATAGCTCATACAATTCAGTCATACCGCGCTGTGAGGTTGTCATCGTTCCCGTTTTTGGGTCTTGACACTCAAACACCCAACCCGCCCCTTCGAATCTATCAAGGGTTTGGGGTGTGGTTTAGGGATTTAGTTTAGGGCTTAGGGGTAGGGTGTAGGGTTTAGGGTTCGGCCCCCCTCTCGTCTATGTATGGCGTTTTTCTGCCCGAACTTAACGGATCACTCTCCAAACCGGGGGGCCATTCACGGGGGAAGCATGTAGCTACCTGGCGCTGGTTGTGTTCGAGTTCAGTGAAGCCCTCTTTGAGGCCACAACATAGGTAACAAATTTGGTTTGGAAATAGGCACAGGCTGGAAGCAGGAGGCTGCTGGATGCAAAAGAGCCCTATGACCACCCCCTCGTGAGGCATACTCCCGGACCGTTCATGCTTGAAATCCTATTTTGTGTAGCTTGAGTTTCTGTTTGTGTTGGTGTTGAAGTCCGCAGAAGTTTCGCAAAAGAAGGTGCGGAAGGGGTAGACATTTTTTGCCAAGCGCACCATTTAGGGGTTCACGTGAACCCTAGGCTACCCTAAGCCCCAAGTATGGGGGGCCAGAAGAAGACTATTGTCATTTCGAGGTCCATGTGAGGTACTCTGCACCATAAACCCTAAACCCTGAACGCTAAACCC
This sequence comes from Symbiodinium pilosum, assembly GCA_905231905.1. Taxonomy (NCBI): domain Eukaryota; class Dinophyceae; order Suessiales; family Symbiodiniaceae; genus Symbiodinium; species Symbiodinium pilosum. Next base: position 39,532 of record CAJNIZ010016535.1, read on the forward strand.
TAAGCCCTCAACCCTGAACCCTAAACCCTTAAAACCTAAACTCCTACATATTACCAGACAAGGTATCTGGGAGTATCCCATTGGTAATCCTTCAGCCCTCTACATCACCAACCTGAACGGTCTAGGGTTTGGGGTTCTAGGGTTTTAGGTTTAGGGTTTTAGGGTTTACGCTTTTAGGGTTTAGGTTTTAGGGTGTTAGGGTTTAGGGTTTAACGCCCTTCCCCCCCGCAAAGGCTCTTGGGGAGCGACCGATTGGGAATTCTGCAGCGCTTCGGAGGTGCAGGCGTGGTAGCTTCAAGGGCCGGATACAATCCTTGCGAATGTAGGGTTTAGCCCTAAGCCCTATAAACCTTATATCAGTTGGGGTATAGGGTTTAGGACTTATTAGGGTTTAGTTGCAGAGCATAGGATTTAGGGTTTAGGGGTTTGGGTTCAGGCAGTAAGGTTTAGTCACTTGGTCATTTCGGTTTTAGGGGTTACGGTGTAGAAGGTCAAGCTTCCGGACTGAGAGTTTGTGGTTGAAGGCTACATTTCAAGGCTTTGGGGTTATCTAGGGTTGGGGTGCTAGGAAGTTTCGAGAGGGTTTGAAGGCTTCAGGATTGAGAGCGGAGGCACTGAGCTGAGGGTGTCTGCTCCCCCCACGAACATGGAAGACCACAAGGGGCCCCTACTTGAGTACACCCGGTTTGGGGTTTATAGTCCCCCTTAAGTAAGTAGAATATGGGGTATATGGGGATCTTATTAATACCCAATGCCATATTCTGTTTACTTAAGGGTGACTGCAGGATTGAAGCCACGACATGTTGGAAGGTGACCGAGGAGGCGAGGCGCTGCGACCAAGACTTACCAAGAGGCTCTTCCCGCTGAAGCCAGGAGGTCGATCTGGCCATGGCCTACTTGGAAGAGGCGTGCGTAAGCACATCACACTTGCTGTAAAGACCATACTGAGCAGGGTGACCGATGATGAGGCGGGGTAGGCTATAGGTGTAGAGTGTAGTCACGCAAAATTGCCCAGGAATTGTGGCTCCTGACCATGGATGACGAAGATGAGGCCGAAGCAACTGTGCGTTTCGTGTCGACCTGTTGTGTGTGTGTGGGAACAGGTCCTTCAGCGCGCTCTCCGAGAGTCTCGAAATAATTTTGAGCACGATCCGAAGCTTGTGCCTCAACTCAAAATTCAGAGTGGCTCCAATTTGACATCGGAACGCGTGCTAGGAGTGGCTCCAGCAGCGCAAGTGGTTACCGCGGCCCTCCACGCGCCTGAAAATTGCTGACAAAAGCGCACAGCACGTGAAAACAAGGTAAGGAACAGCAATGGGTCCACCTTCGTGGATGAGGTAGTCGTGGATGAGTAGACGGCTGCCTCAAAACCATTGCCAAGCCTTTTAAGGTCTGAGCATTCGCTTTGAGAGGAGGCTCCTGGCAAACCTTATCTTTCGAGGACCTGGAGGCGGACGCCAAGCCCTACCCTAAATCCAGAACCCTAAGCCCCAACTATGAAATCCTAAATCCTGAACCCAAACACCTAAATACTAAACCCTAAAATGAAAACACCCTAAACTTGAACGATAAACCCTGAATCCTAAACCCCGCACGTCCCACCTCGCATAGGCAAAGCTGATGAGGCCAAAGTGCCAAAGGCAGCTCCAGCTCCGCGTCTCGGCTTTCAATTCAGGTGCTGGGTCTAGGGTTTAGGAGGCGCTCCTTCTTGCGATATGGGCAATGGCTGATTTCTGGAAGCCTCAAACCCAAAGAATCTAATAAATCTTCGGATCCTCCATAAGAGTCGTGCCCTCCGCTGAAACAACTTGACGGCATAGAGCCCATCGTCCTACTGATGCTTCTGGTGGAGTGGGGATGTGAATATACCGGGGTTATTATAGTGGTATATTTGGCGATATTTTTTTTCTGAAATTTCACTCTCTCACCCCCCCCCTTAAGCACAAGTAAACTGTCCGTTAAAAGCAGACTTGCTAGCGGTTGCATAGGGGTTGGAGCGTTTTCCTCCCCCAAAACTAAACCAATCCTTGCATAGAATGCGGGTTGGACCCTAAACCCTAAACCCATGCGGCAACCAAGTTGGCACTTAGCTAGGACCTTAGACCCTTAACTTGTTGGTTCTCCCCATATTCCATCACAGGCAATTAAAGGTCAACTTTTAGTGGGGGTGCTAAGCCCACTGGGCAAAACTACCCCCACCCCTCTGACCTTGTTTTTGAATAAGTGTTTACAACGTATGCAGTACGAAGGGATGGTTAGGGAGGACACGTTTCATCACCGCAGGGTTTTGGGCTTCGGGCAAAAAAGGTGCTTCGGAACCGGATTCATACAAACCCTGTATCCTGTAAGCCTCAACCTCCCAGCTCACATCTCCAATTTCAAAGTTTCTACAAACCGAAGCTGTGTTGGCTTTCCACGTAGGAGTTCCTCAGCATGGCCCCCAGTATAACCCTTCAACGTGATATCCATGATCCCATTCGAAATTCCCCACTACCTGTTCAGAAAAATCATATATGCCCATGTACTGTCAGTTCTTCAACAGAGACTATGGCCGCCCCTGATAGTGGGCAATTCCGGCCTAACTTGCACTTAGGGGTTACATTTCTTTCCCCCCGATCTCCAATCCTATTAGGCTATTAACCCTGTATAGTTGGTCCTTATTACCTCCTTACACCCTACAAAGGGAGCTCAGGGGGGCACCTTAGGGGTTGGGGCTTAAAGTTTAGGCGTTTGAAGATTATGGCTTAGGTTTAGGGCTTAGGGTTTAGGACCTTCGGGGCTAGGCAAATTTTTGGTGTGTACCGGCAGGAAATCCTGCTCTCACCATTCGGCGGGGCATTTTCAGAAGTGGCACTTCTGGAAGCCTCCTCGAAGCGGAAGTGGCCACAGAAGTGCCAGAACGCGACATGAACAAACCCGTTCGTTCGGTGTGCTGGAAGGATTGCGAAACTGGCCTGCAAGTCCAGGCACGGTTTGGAGAAGGCCAAGGGTTGATCTGAAGGGCTGCCACAAATTCGCAAGCATGGGCAGCAAATCCTGTTTTGCTGCGGAGAGCATTTACAACATTGTCAACACAAGCCTGGCGATGTTGGTTTCCTAAACCCGGTAAATGCTCTAGGTTTAATGGAGGTTCAGGGACTAGGGTTGGAGTTAGGGTCCATATTATGTAGGTTCAGGCATTAGGGTTAGGGCTTGGGGTCCATATAAAACCTCACCAAGACCCAAACCCTGGTGGCCGGCTATAGCCCCAGAAACAGAGCTGGACGCCGTACCGCAAGGGTCCAATTACCAAGTACTGTAGGGTTTTACGTCCCAAATAGAGTGTTGGTATCTAAGCCTGTAAACCTTGGGTACTCCTACACATCGTAAGATAGCCATCTTCCAGAAGAGCAATGGTCTGGTAGGGCCCCCGTTTGTAGGGTTCTTTGCTAAACCTTGATCCGTGACCCCTAAGGCAAAAGCCTTAACCGCAAAACCTAACACCAATTGCCCTAAACCCTAAACTCTATTCGTCCTGCACCCTAAGCTCTCTTCACCCAAAGCCCCAAACCTTGATCGCACTGCTCCATAAGCCCTCAACCCTGTTTGCTACACGCGGCTGAGGAAGGTTCCAACTGTGGATCCTGCTGTGAAAGCCGCAGAGGAGGTGCTGTTGCCTGGAGTGTAGGGTTTAGGGTTTGGGTACTTAGGCCCTACACACTTAACCCTTAAATACGTTAAATCGTACATCTCAAACCTAGAACCTTAACTGCTGAATTCCATACCCTCAACTACTCCCGCTTAGCCCAGGCACAGAAGCACTCCACCTGGGCGTCAGCACATGGAAGTTGCCAAATGACCTGGATAGCATCCCCTACAGTTAACCCCAAATTGTCCTCAGAACCCCCTATCTGAACCTTTAAAAGTATGTAAAATGATGGCCTTTTGGGCTATATCTTGCTTTTTTTGGGCTATTATGTTACCTGGCTTTGGGTCTAGGTATATGAGCTACTGTCAGTTTTAGGGTTATCAGGGGACGTTTGAGGATGGACAGGAGGGTCCCTCTCGTAGTCCAGTATGGTCCCTCAGGTTTTTCCCCAGAAAGGAACCCATGTCCATGAATCATGCGTGTAAATATTGACTGGCTTAAGGTTAAGGGTTTAGGGTTCAGGGTTTAGGATTCAGGGTTTAGGGTTCCGGGTTTCGGGTTTAGGGTTTAGGGTGGAGGCTTTAGTGTTTAGCGTTATGAACTCCTAAAACCCTAATCCCCAAACTCAATTCTTTGCCGTAAGCCAGACATCCTAACCCCTAAGCCCTCTACCGCGGTATGAGCCCTAAGCCTAAGCCCCATAAAGTGAAAGCCCTAAATACCAAAGCCTGCATTCTAAGCCCTAAGCCTAAACTCAGAAAATCCTAAGACATCAAACGCCCTAGGCCCTAAACGATGAATTGCTGCCTGGAGCTCATGTTCCCTCAGGGTAAAACCCTAAGGGTCTAAGTACTCAATGCTCATAGTCTTCCCCAAAACCTGTACTACGACTACGAGTACTAGAGACCTAAATACCCAATCGTTGTGTTAGTAATTAGGGAATAAGGGAATACATTAGATAAGGAATCTATCGTTGTGATATTCTCTCCTAAGCCCAATTTTTTCTTTATTCCCTACGAACCACCCTAAACCCTAAACGCTAATTTTCCTTTATTCCCTACTTACCCCCCCCCTAAACCCAACTATCCCCTGATTCCCTACTTACCACCAGTGAGCTAAGGGTAAAAGTCATCCCAAACCACCCTAAGACCTAAAGCCTAAACCCTAAACCTTAAACCCCTAAACCCTAAAGCCTAAACCCTAAACCCTAGGGTTCAGGGTTTAGGGGTGTAGGGTTTAGGGCCTAAACCCTAAACGCTAAACTTTAGGGTTTAGGGTTGAGGGCCTCAACCGTAAACCCTAAGCCCTAAGCTGAGGGTAAAAGTCATCCCAAAGGCTGCCAGAAGAGAGGCGGCCCTGGCGTCTGCAGAGGCCGCGCGCAAAGAGGTGGACCTGGGTTTAGGGTTTTGGGGTCTTTGGGGGGGTTTAGGGCTTAAGGTTTTGGGGGTCGGGTTTTGGGGGTCTTTGGGTTTAGGGCTTAAGGTGTTGGGGGTCTTGGGGGTGTCAGATATAGGGTTTAGGATTTAGGGTTTAGGGTAAGGATTTACGGCAACGGGTTTAGGATTCGGGTTTTGAGGGTTGGGGTTTGGGTTTTGGGGTGTACGTTCCGGGGAACTAGGGTTTAGGGTTCAGAGGTTAAGGTTCCAGGTTCTGGTTATGGGTTTAGGTGTGGTGGGTTTCGGATTCAACGTTGAGGGTTTAAGCTTGGGGCAGCAGAGGCGAGCTCGCAACACAGTTGAACACCAAGCATGGATCGCGACTGCAACCCTAAACCTTAGCTAAACCCCAAAGGTAGGTAAAATAATGGCCCAAAACCTTAAAACGTAGCCCAAAAGGCCATTATTCTATATACTTTTGGGGTTCAGGTAAACCCGAAATCAGACAGGTTGCGCAAGGCTTGACATAGATCCTTGGCCTCATATGACATGAACCTTTACAGGGAAAGAGTGTCCAGTTTTTGCCGACCGCCTCCCTGGGTTTTTAGGGTTTAGGGGTTAGGGGTTAGGGGGTAGGGTTTAGGGGTTAGGGTTTAGGGTTTAGGGTTTGGGGTTAGGGTTTGTCCTGTGCTTGGCCTGGGAGCTGTTGGAAGGGCATCGTGTCTGATTCAACGATGCAGACCACGCCTGTAGGGTTTAGGGTTTAGGGCTTAGGGCTTAGGGTTTGGGGTTAAGGGTTTAGGGTTTAAGGTTTGGGGTTCAAACTGAACATTGTCATAGACAGCGCAGGATCGGACAAGTGTTGGGGTTCGCGTTGTTGTTCAGGATTCAAGAAGGTTTAGGGTTTGGGTTCGGGGGTTTTAGGGTCTTGTAGGCCCGCATTTGAGAGGTTCAAGTGAAATCTACCGTGCAATTTACACATTCATGCCCCTAACCCCCAAACCCTAACATAGGGGTTGCCCAAAATTAGGGGTACCTTTTTGGGGGCCCCCATAATAAGGATTATAGTATTTTGGGGTCTATACTGGGGTCCCCCTATTTAGGGAACATATTCCAATGAGGCACCCATTCTATCTGAGAGTCGGATTTCAGCTCCGAGAGTTCGGGGTTTGGGATGGCATGAGATTCAAGGTTTGGGCTTCAAGGTCTAGTAAATGTAAAATAATAGCCCTAAACCCATCATGATAGCCATAAAGGCCATTATTTTACACACTTTTGGGGTTTAGGAACCCGGAAGCTTAAATACCGAAACCCTAACCATCATGTCACCTCCTTGTAAACGTGCGGGTGGAACCCAAATGAAGGGTTGTCAAAACCACAGTCCCTGCCTAGGGGCTCCTTCGACATGTAAA
>CAJNIZ010016535.1:50677-64039 GCA_905231905.1 Symbiodinium pilosum
TTTAGACTACAGCTCATATACCTAGTAGCCCGGGGCCCACGGCTTGAGGCTTAAGTCTAAAGACCTTACGGATTAAGAAGGCCAGTGAGGGTTTAGGGTTAAGGGCTTTACCCTGCCCCGAACTAGCATACTGCCCCTTTGGTAGAAACCAGCGGGGTCCATATGGGTAGTTCCCAAAACTACGGTCCCAACACAGCACAGCCGCTGGGCTCCAACTCAGTCTAGCAGCCGCCAACAGAAGACCCAATGACCCGCGGTTGGTAGTGGTTCGCCTTGGCACTATTGGGCGGGCACCTTGGTTCGGAGTGGCACCTTGCGGGCACCTGAGTTCAGCCTTGGTAGATGATTGCGAGGCCATGGTCAGCGACGTCTCCCCAAATCTCACTTGGAGAGGCCCCAAATCTCACTTGGAAATACGCATCATGCCCTGGTCTGCGGACCCTGGGCCCGGCAACCATTCGCTTCTTGTCGATGGGGCGCTCCTCGCTGACCAGGTTTACCTTTGCCCGGGGCACCCCTAAATATTAGGTGCGGTAGTATAATCTATAACCACAAGAATCCCATGATTTTGAGAACAACCCATATTACCCCGCCTCACCCGCCCCGCAACCCTGAATGCAACATCTCATACGCCCCTGCCCTTAATCCTAAACCCTAAACGCTAAACCCAAATCCCTAAACCCTAAATCCCTAGACCCTGAACCCTAAATCCCCAGACCCTGAACCCTAAATCCCCAAACCCTAGACCCTAAACCCTTCATCTCGAAGGCCTTTGCCACAGGAGATGCTTTTCTACAGAATCATACCCTACAGCCTGGAGACCCACAATTGGGTTGTGTGAAAACTATATGAGCCATGGTCTAAACTCAGGAGGTTCTACAGGGGATTATATAGGGGACTACTAGGGGGGATATTAGGAGTTTAGACTATGGCTCATATTCTGGCCTTATCATGGTAGGCTAACTTTCCTATCCTTGAGCCCTTGTCCTTAAAACTTCATCCCTAAACCTTTCTAAACGCTAAACCCCTAAACCCCTAAACTTGCAAGAGCGCCGCTGACCATATACATGGGCGCTCGGGCCTCCTGGGACAGGCCTCCGGCCCGGCACCATATCGCAGCTGTGGGCCTGGGAGGCTAAAGCCCGCCAGGTCAACCTGCTTGAGCAGCGCTGTCCAATATAGAGCGTAGCTTACAACAAGGACCGCAAATCCCTCACCAAGAGTTAAGAAGAAGCCTCTCCTGTTTTCCAGTTTTTGAACTTCGATGTGCCTGGCGGCCTGTCAGGGCCTTCCCCGGACCTTTCCCAGACCCTGTCAAAGGGCCCGCAAAGGGGGTTCCCACTTAAAATGGGCCTAGACCATTTTCTGGATCTTTGGGTTGTTTTGGCATTCAGGTCCTTGCAGGGGTCTCCAGAACCTCCCAAGCCTTCCAGCCCCACCAAAGACAGCCTTCCAGGACCAAAGCCCGCCAGCTTTCAACTTTCAAGCTTTTAGCTTTTTGTAAGGGTCTCCCAGAGTTCTGAGGGTTTTCAAAAATGCTTACGTGCTTGCACTTGCAAAGGCTTTGTAGCCTCATCCTGTACACCAACCCAATAGATCCACGTGTGGAGGCCGGCCAAGGCCTCCGCTACCGTTGTGCGTTGCTCAAATCCGTCTTTCTGAAATTCCGAAACTTGAGAGTGTTCTCTGCGGCGGTGTGATGAGGAGAAACATCGAAAGCTCCTGTTGCTAGGGGGGTTTGGGGGGTAGGAACTCTAAACCCTAATGAGCATAGTTTGGGTGGCTGAGCTGGGACTACCGAGCTGCGCACGTTTGCGATAGGGTGTGCGGTTTTAACTCGAAAGAAAAGGCGCACACAACGCGCGCGTCCACTGATGCACACCCTAAACCCTAAACCTTAAACCCCAAACCCTCAACCCCAAACCCCAAAACCCCAAACACCTGGCCTTGAGCAGAGAAGGCCTCCAGGGAGCTTTGACTACGCTCCAAGCAACCGCAGAGAAGTCGCCCCTAGAGGAGGCAGTTTGGGTTTTGGGGTTTAGGGCCTTGAATCTAATGGTTTAGGGTTTAGGGCTTAGGGCCTTGAATTCAATGGTTTAGGGTTAATGGCTTAGGGTTTAGGGCGTAGGGCCTTGAATTCAATGGTTGGGGATTAGGGTTTAGGGCTTCGGGCCTTGAATTCAGTGGTTTAGGATCAAGGTTTAAGGGTTTAGCGGTTTAGGGTTTAGGGTTTTGAATTCAATGTTTATTGTAGCTTTTACATAGGTTCAGTGTTCAAGGTTTATAGGCGTAAGGTTCAGGGATAGTATGGGAGTAGTAAAGAATTAAAGGGGAAAGATAAGGGAACATGTAGTGGAAACTGGGGATCTATTGAACTGTTTGGAATAAAGGGGCGTGAGAGTATTAATTGCCAAGATTATGGTCTTTGATTTCTTGTGGAAACATAGTAGCTGTACCTCAAACAGACCTCGGGATGATGCTGGTAATTATGTATTGGTGGTTACTGAGTTTTTCTCCAAACTCTAGTATTCGCCTTAATAAGCCCTATAGTACTTCCGTGTATAATCCCCTACATGACCCCACATCAGGAGTTTAGACTACAGCTTAATGATGCCCCTCCCCCCCGAAACAAGGCCTTAAAGGGTCCCTGGAACTAGGATTACAGCAATTGGGGTCTAGAACAGCTTCCCCTTCTTAAGGAAACTACCATAAAATGTTTTGCACCCAAAAGGGTTCAAACATCTTGCTTTGGGGATGGAGCATATATGCCATGTAGGCACCTGTAGGGTGGAGGGTTTGAGTTAGGACCCAAACCCTAAACCCTAACCCTGAACGCCAAAACCCTATGACCCTCAAACCCTACAACCTAAACCCAGGACCCAGGGTGTAGAGTCTGAGGGTTTCTCAAAACGGGCATGACCTTCTAGACACACGCGAAAAAGTTGTCCCCAAACCCTCAACCCTAGATGGTGATTACACCGGGGTTCGGGTTACGAAGCGCAAGGTTGCTGCCCTAAACGCTTAAAACGAAAAAACAGTCCTTAAACCCTAGGTAAATGCCGGAGACCCTAACATGAAAAACCTTCAACACCTTGACAACGCTTACAACATGGCAGAAGGACCTTACCCCTCTTTTCCCCAGATTATCGCCAAGTGATCATTCATATAGCAGACCATCCTCAAATCACTTGTTCTCAGGCTTTTGAATCATCATGCTTCGTCGATCGGCATGAAATACAGTATGTTTTCAACATGTTTCTCAGGGAGCCAACATACAAAGGTCATTGACACGTATGAGGGGTTTGCTAGGATTGAACTCCGGGAGTTTGTCAAGATATCCTGCTGCAGGACCCCCCAGAATCTCTTCATGACCCCTATTTCCATCCATAACCCCCCCTAGATTTCACCCTAGACCCCAAACGCCAACAACATAGCTCCCGCAACAATCATGATGCACCCAAAAATCAGAACCTTATCTGAAAGCAACATGAACACAAGTCAGAACAGGAATGGTAAATCAGACCCTCGCCCTTCCCTCAACAAAACCTGAATCACATAAATCCAGGAGAACAACAGTAATAACGGCAATGATGATATACATAAGCCCCAAGACCCCCTAACCTTATTCTCCGGGCCCTACGCAATTAATTGCTCCCTGTGATACCTTAATTCCCGCAGCCTAACTTTACATCCTGTACCTTAAATCCTATCCCCTACACTCTTAACTTCTAATTCCTTAGCCCTAAATGCTAAAAACCCAGCCCCTAAAACCCCTAAAGCCCTAAACCCTTAAACCCTTAAACCCTAAACCCTAAACCCTAAACCCTAAATCCTAAACCCTAAACCCTAAACCCTGTAAACCCTTAAACCTTAGCTTCAGGCCCTCCGTTTGGATTTCGGTAGCCCCTTGGAGCCTGCCTTGGCTGCGGCGGAGGCGCTGCTGGCGGAGGCCGCGATGGGGAGAGATGGAGGTGTAGGGTTTTGGTTTGGGGTTTTAGTGTTCAGCTTAGGGTTTAGGATTTAGAGTTTTAGGTTTAAAGGTTTTAGGGGCTGCGGGGTTTGGGGTAGTTTAGGGTGTAAGTAGGGTTTTGGTTTGGGGTTTTCCTGTTTATAGGGCTTTAGGGTTTTCTGCTTAGAGTCTTGGGTTGGGGCTTTATGATTTGGGGGTTTAGGTTTTGGTGAAATTCGGGTGTTAGGGTTTAGGATTTGGGGCTTAAGGGTTTTAGGGCTTAGGATTTGCAGTTTTAGGTTCAAAGGTTTTAGGGGCTGCGGGGTTTGGGGTAGTTTAGGGTTGAATTATGTCGGATAAATCCTATACCCTAAGACCTGCCCTAAGCTTTACTGGGCTTTCTGGGGAGTACACCCCGATGGGCAAAGCTGTTTCAGCGATATGGCGAAGCTGGATCCCTCGTGATCGATTATTGTCGGCTCGGCATGCCCTGGCGAAAGCGGACACGCATTTTTGCAGCGGGTGGACTCAGCTGTTCCGCGGCTTACTGTGTACTCTCGACTCCACTGCAAGCACTGGACGAAAGTCGCAGAACCGTATCCTAGAGTGCTGAGTGAGCTCATTGCGGGTCACAAAGGCAATCGGATCCTTCCTCCGCACCAGCAGCGCCGTTTGGATGTAAGTGCTCGAGCAAAGTGCTCCTCCGTTCGCATCGGGAGTGTGTGGGTTTGGGAGCTTGAGGTTTGAGATCAAATTTCGGGGTCCGAGAGGCTTAGTGCAGTGGACTAGGCGTTACCTTGAAAGCCAAGTAGCTGGAAATAAACAGCTACTGGCAAAAGTACCGCTTCCCATGTTGACCCAGACTGGCATGATGTCCTTCAAACTAAGACTTTTGCAGCCAGCCTCCGCAAATCTCAGCTCGAGAGACAAAACTTTGGGTTCTGACATGGCAAGTTCCCTGGAAACGTTAGACATAAGGCGACACAAGCATTAAGGACAGCTCGCCGTGGGTCATCCCAGTGTTGCCACAAATTGCCGGCGTATTTGGACATGGTTCGACTGGCTGCGTATCCATGATTTTCGATACACCGAAAATACTTCAAAAATTCAAAGTTCAGGACCATCAAAAATTATGGATCTTTACGGGTGATTATGGATCTTTATGCTTTTTGTTATGGCTCTTTGCGCGCAGGATTTTTTTAATCAAAAAATGTACCGAACAGATTATAACCACACAAATTTCGGTTATTTGTGTACTCTTAGAGAAAACACTGCAAGCTGAGTAGTTTTTTGGGAAACCCCCGCCCTATCTCTACTCTACTCGATCTCACCACATTTATCCAATGTTTCTGGACAAACCAACTGAAATATCTGTACATGATACACTATAGAAAGATCCGTTTTGTTTGCCGGATCCTTTTGTTTTAGGGCACTTTGGCGTTCCAGGTAGGGATTTAGGGAAATGGGCTATAGTCTAAACTCCGTAAATGGGATTATATAGGGGAGTACTATAGGGCTTATTAAGGGGGATACTAGGACTTTCGACTACAGCTCATATGGGGGAGAAGGGGTTGGAGGTTTAAGGTTTAGGGGGTACCGGTTTAGGAGCTTATTGGGGTGTAGGGCTTTAGAGGTTTAGCCAGAAATGTAGAGGGATTGTACTTGGATCATCTGGTAGCTCTCCGAGGATTCCATGGTATTTTGTGGGGTTTAGGGTTTAGGGCTTAGGGTTTCGAATTGTAACGGGGGTTGCCACTTGGATGTGGCATAGTTAGTCATTATTTCTTCAAACTCTGCCTACCTGTGAGATCCGGAGGGAAGTGGGTTTAGGGGTTTAGGGTGGGAGGCTTTCAGGGTTTTGGGTTTAGGGGTCTCAGGGTTTCAAAAGCTTAGGTTTTAAGTCTGGCGATTTAGAGGTTTCGGGTTTAGGGTTTAAAGTTTTGTGTTGCCGGGTGTAGGATTTTTGTTGATTAAGGGTCAATGGTTCAGCTTTATTGTTGTCCAAGTAGCGGTCGGTGCAGCTGGGGGTATAGGGGTCACATCGAGATCATATAGGGCAACACCAAGCGTGTGTAGAGAATGCTTTTGGGCTTTGGCCTTCTCCAAGATTTGGGCTACAATGCGAGCTGTACCTAACCCAATCTAGCATCCCCCATGCATGGATTCATGCTGGATATCGGCAGGCTTATGTTTTTTTGGCTCTGCTTCAAGGCTTTAGGGCTTTAAAATCGTCACAACTGATTCATGGGGCCCCAACCACAAGACTATTCAGAAGACATGTGCGGGGTGTCTTGAGAAGCCGTGTGATAGCATTATGAGGTTCAGTACAGGGAGTTCCGAGCATGCCATTTTCTGAAGTGGGGAGCTTTCAATCAGCTACAGTAGCAAGTGCTTAGCTCTCCCTAAGCACTGAGCCCTGAACCCTAAGCCCCAAGGCTTAATCCCTAAAACCCAAACGCAATAGGTTTCGGCCTGATGCAAAAGGCTTGAATTACGCGTAATGTGGAGGTTTTGGAGCATGCGTTGAAGGTACCATGACCGTTCCCCTACGGGTCCCAAAACACATCAACCCTAAGCCCTAAATCCTAAACCCCAACCCCCTGAGGGTTTGGAGCGCCACTACTTAGATGACCGGGAATTAAGATGCCGAGGGTTTAGGGTTCAGGGGCTTAGGGTTTAGGGTTAAGGGGTTTAGGGGGATAAGGGTTTAAGGGTTTTGGTTTCAGGGCTTAGGTTTTAAGGGTTTAGGGTTTAGGTTTTAAGGTTTTAAGGGTTTAGGGTTGTTATTGTGGGCTTTTTTTGAGCATGCACCTGCAGGTCTGGCAGCTCGAGATATACACAGGCACCCTTATTCGGTGGATCCCCCACCCTGTAATAGTGACTACAAAGGACAATGAGGATCATTTCAGGGTCCTCTTATATTCCTATTATATATTTACAGGGTGGGGGGTCCTCCTATAGGCCACCCCTTTCTTTTGGAAAGGTTTCCAAGAACAGCGCTGTTCCAGGTTTACATTGTTAAGTCACACTGAACGCTAACTGTCTGAATTTCTTCGTCAGTTACTTCAAGGACTCTCCTGTTTCAGGGCCAAGTTCAAACCTGCCAAGCACTAAACCATGGACCGGCGGCTTAGGGTTGAGGGCTTAGGGCTCAGGGCCTAGGGAAACCTGGCACTTACCGACTTAAGGCTTCAAACCCAAAGCTTCAGACCCCGCAAGCCCTAAACCCCAGACTGGTTGCTGTTAAGGAATTGAACTTATGTTACTATATTGGGGAAACCATAGTAATTTCTATATTCTACCCATTATGGTAACTTAATTTAAGTTCCTTAACTCCCTATATTCCCCCGGTTTCCGTTTCATTTTCCATGTTCTTTTCCATTTGATTCTTTATTATAGGGGGATAATCCCTTAATTTACTTAACAGCAACCCAGACTGTGACAATGTTGAAGCTTCAGGTGCGGCGTGCACTTGCCAAGCTCGACCACCGTGTCGACACTCGGTAACAGCCTGCAAGGAATGTCCTGAGGGGTCCGGGCACAAGGGTTCTGCTAGTTTAGGTATATAATCCGGGGCCGCAAGTTAGTAAAGATGGTAGTTTCTGCCAGTGCCACACACTGGCGTAGCGTAAAAGACTCAATTGTTGCAACCAAATTGGTGTAAATACTCTTTGCCTGAAGCTGCGTCCTAAACCTGCGGACCCAAGTCTATCGCGGTTTAGGGTTTAGGGTTCTTCCACCCGCCCTTGCACACTCGCACATTCAGCGACGGCCAGAGTCTGGAAGCTGAGGCAAAAGGACAAAACCTCAACCATTGACCAAAACCCTGTTTCTCGGAAGCTGTCCCTCAATATGGGTAGTATGGGAACTCCAACATGACCCCACAATATTAAAATGTAAGTAAACCTTTTTCGTGAGGGCCAAAAATCTATTGCAACGGACGTGTCAGCAGCTCAAAGCTGTCATCAGACAACCCAAGAGGCTATGAGAGCTAAGGGTCCAGGAGTTAAGGGTTTAGGGTGGGATGGGTCACTGTTAAAGATGCCTATCACAAGGATACTACCACTCTATGATGGCAACATGCCAAGGGTGATCCTATAATTGGAGGAAATGGGCGACATAGTTTATCCCAGATACCCGAAACCCCTGAACCCTAAACCCTAAACGCAACCCCTATAGAGTCCCGAATGGGTTCAGCAGTCAGCCATCGCCTGCCCTTTTGGGGGGCCTTTCAATTGGAGGGCTCAACAGTGAAACAAAATCCAAAACGCTAAGCCTGTAAATCCTACAGCCTAAACCCTAAACCTTAAAACCCTGAGCTTTAATCCCCAGCCGCAAATCCCCGAAGTCCTGCACGCCAATTTGAAAACCCAGATCGGCAACGGGCAGCTCTGTGCCCGGGCAGCGGGCTTGCGTCGAACTTTTCTGGCTGTGACGGGCTTCAGGCCTGATTTAGGCTTTAGGATTTAGGATTTTGGGTTTAGGGTTGGGGCTTGCGGTTTAGGATTTAGGGGTTGGGCTTAGGATTAAGGATTGTAGCCCGAGGGGCTCCGGGACTAGTTTTGCGATGTAGGTTTTACGTTTGGGATTTACGGTTTACGTGTTTAGGTTTTACGCTTGGGGGTTGAAGGTCTTGGTTTTGGTTTTAGGTTGTAGGGTTTTGGTGCGGGGGTTTAGGAGTTTAGGGTTCCGGATTTTACAGTTTAAGCTTTGGGGTTTGGGCTTGGGATTTTGGGCTTAGGGTATGGCCCATAAGAACCAACTTTCTTTGGGAAGTGATGTAGGCTGGAGGAGCGATACTGTATGGCTGAATAATTTTCAGTACTAACCCCGTTGTAATCCTTATCCAACTACAGTATGCTAGAACCCAAAACCACATTCTGCTCAACCAGGCCTCTACTTTACTTGTCATTACGGGGGCTTGGGGCATCGCGCTTAGGGCATGAGTCTGTGAAGGTCCTCATCCACGTGCAAACAACATCTGCGCTTCAATTGAGTCTTGCGACGGCATATACGCAGTATAGCTTGACATCCATGCCGAAGTGATTTTCTTTGAGCACTTGACGACACGGTGAAAACAGGATTTCTCGCTTTGACGTCAGTTTTTGCGACTGCTTGGAGTACTGAGTATTGTCTCAAGAAGATGCGCTCGAACCTCGCACCCAGAACCCCTAAAACCCTGAAGCCCAACAACCCTGACACCCCGAAGCCCTAAACCCCCCCAGAACCCTAAACCCTACATCCCCCCAACCGCTAAGCCCTAAAAGCCCCAAAAGCCCTGGACCCCCAAACTCTAATAAGTTTTTAAACTGCATGGGTGATCTTAGTGGTGGATCTCTTAGAGCCTGGGCTTCCTTTTTCATTGTAGCCACAGGGGGGGGTTTAGGGTTGAGGGGTTAGGGGTTAGGGTGTAGCCACAGGGAACGTCTTTAAACTCATGCAAACATGGGGAGTTGAATGCTGATAGACATGACTTTAACTGCATTATTCTGGTTGTTCCTATTGTCGTTCTTGTTTCTATTTTGCATGTTGTGTGGTATCATTCTTATGTTTTTAGATCAAACTTCTGCTCTCTTCAGGGATTAAGGGACTATGTGGGGGGCAGAAAGGAGATTTTAGCTTAAGGGCTCAGACGGCTTACTTTTGTTGAGCATTGTATGTTTCTTGAGTTCCTATCTATTGAGGGAATGTGCATTGTTGCGGCTGTGGGTTTGCTTGCTATGGGGGGTGATTGCGATACAATCGAATTAGGATATTCTGTGAATGGTTTTAGGTCCGTGTATGGATGGATAGGGAGGAGTAGTAAGGGAACACATGCTTGAGGTACAAGGTATGTGTATGTATTGGGTCTCCGGCTGGGGACACCGCAAACAAAAAACACGCTACACGCTAAACCCTTTGTCATTAACAGGACCGCTTTCTCACAAGATCCTGACCCCAGACCTGGTGCCGCAAGCTGTCGAAGCAGTTATAGCACACCTAGAGCTCTATGGCTTAAATACCCTACTCAGGATACCTAATTTTGTATAGAGAAGTATACCAGACACAAAGTTAGGCATCCTAAAGGAAGGGTAAGGTCAAGGAAATTATGTATTTCACCTTTAGACACAATCCGGGAAAACTGGACTTTGCGTTTTGAACTGTGACCACTCTGCTTGTCTCCGCAGCTTTTTTACTTACTCAGCATTGTCATAGACTCATGGATTTCACTGAAGACGCAGGTTGTCATGTCTAGACTACGGAGTCGTGTGAGGGGTTTAGGAAGTCACGATTGGTCTTGCGGACAATGTTGTTAAGCATCGTGCCATATACACGGCCCCAAACTCGCTGATGTTGGCATCGCTCCATCGGCTGATCAAAGAACTACCAAACATTAAGATAATTGGCTCCTGAGGCTTATAGGTCCTAAGGGCATCACCTTGAACACATAGGACATAGGGGCACGAGAAGATTTTGCAATGTAATCATGACCCGTCACATCTGCAACATGAAAAAATGACAGGCTTATACAACAGATTGTGTTTGACGATGTCCCTGTTGATGCTGCTACATGGCCCACGGGAGGGCTTCCCCCGCAGGGAGCCTCGTCAAAAGATCAAACTATGAACTGGGTTGCTGCTAAGGAACTCAATTTAAGTTACTATATTGGGAAGCTGTATTAGTTACTATATATACACATATCCATTATGGCAACTTAATTTTAAGTTTCTTAACAGCAACCCTAAACCCTAAACCCTAAAAACAGCAACCCAGTAGAGGGCCAAACATGTTGGACAGCGTGTGGCAACTGTGGGCTGCCTCAGAGAAGATGCTGGAGGGTGTCATTGAAAAAGGCTAAACATTGGCGTTATTTAGGGTCTACAAGGTATATTCTATAGGGCTTATAAGGTGTATATATAGGGGTTATATAGGGGATATCTTAGGGATAGATGGGGGTTATGAGGTATCTATGGGGCTATGTAGGGAATATATTGGGATGATGGAAAAGAAAATGGAAACAACTATTAGGGTTTACAAGATTCTTGTAGTCAGCATTGGCCGCAGCTAAGAAGCCTGGGTCTACACTTGGCCAACGACTTGAAGCTCCAGGTTTACCCGTGGCCTGAGGGTCGATTCAATGCTCCCTAACCCCAACCACGTATGGGGTTCAGGGTTCAAGGTTAATGGGTAATTATACAAAGGGACTTAAGCAGACCGTCATTTCCTATTTGAATATGGTACCCTAGGGTTCCAATCCCGAGTCCTACCAAGTATGTATTGAGGTTCCTATATACGTACTTTGGGCCCAGCATATCATTTCATATTCTCCCAGAATCTCTTACGTAGTTTCTTTTAGGGCTATATTATCTTGTAATCTCTGAAAAGCCAGAACAAGCCCCGAAGGACCCATATAGGAGCCCTAGGGTATAAACCCTAAAACCGTAAACCCTGAGCCCTATTTCCTAAACCCTAACCCTAAACCGGGGTGACCCAACACCTATTAGGCAAAGGCTTGCTTTCATGCCAGGCTGGGTCAGCTTTAATGCATATGGGAGTTTCACAGAATGTCCCCTTTTTCGTCGATACAGGGACCACCCAAAAAACAACTTTTTGGTAATCCCGACCTATCCCTAGGCCATCCCCGCACCCTCTACTGTGCCAAAGTTTCATTCGTAACAAGTAGCTTTACAT
This sequence comes from Symbiodinium pilosum, assembly GCA_905231905.1. NCBI lineage: Eukaryota > Dinophyceae > Suessiales > Symbiodiniaceae > Symbiodinium > Symbiodinium pilosum. The sequence goes on from CAJNIZ010016535.1 coordinate 62,298, forward strand.
TTTTGTTTGTCATCAATTGACCCTTAACCCTAAACCTATACTGAAAGCTACTGCGTCCGTGTTCAATACCTGATGACAGCCGAGGATCGCCCGCACCTGAACGGGAAGCTGCTGAGATGTGCGGGCTGTGTTGTGCTGGCATTGTGAGGGCCCTACGACACTAAGTACCCTAAGCCTTGGGAAGTGAGGGTTTCATAGCAAAGGGTCATGCAGGACTTTCGGTATCACTCATCTCTCGAATATGTGCCGGGCATTGGCCGCGTGACTGCACCAGCGTTTTCATTGCTATGGCCCAGGGAAAATCTGGAGTGAACCCAACAAGATTTCAGTTATCCTTGCCAAAGCTGGTGCTTAAGTCTTGAAAGACGCTTCATTGTACTGAGGGGAGCCAGCTCTCATCGAAGTGACGCCTTGACGTCAGCGAATAACATCTTACACTTGAAAGAAATCGGGTTCTATTTTGTTTAGCGCCCGGGTACTAAACCGGAAGTTATCTTGCAATCCTGAATACCTTAGGGACCTGGGCTTGGTCTGCTACTCTGAAGGATTCGTGTAAGCTTATGGTGGGGAGGTCTACCCTAAATCCCAAACTACAATCCACAACAGAGCCCCTGATTGCGCAGACTGCAGTGTTGGCCCTCCGTGACATCTGAGGGTTCTCCAAAAATCTTTGTCTACAATTGATACAGACGAAAACCAAGTATGGCCTCAGCATCAATGCCTCAGCTGTCAAAGAAGTAGGCGCGCGCAAGCTCCACATAAGCATTGCTCAAGGAACAGCGCTGGTTTGACTGCGAAACTATTGCTCCAAGCAAGCCATCACGTCAGCAGGCAAAATTCAAGAGTACACAGCGAATGTGCGCAAGCGCTCACAGCATTTGAAAGCCTCTGGCTTTCAAGATTGAAATTCTTTGGGGTCCAAAAAAGGGCGGCAACGTTCATGAAGTTGTTGGCTGCTGGTCAGCTGGGCCATACATTCCTCATAACAATATGAGTAATTTCAGTTTGTCAGCGTGATGAGCCTCCACGAAAACCATTTTGAGCCAAATTGCACACGTGCAAGCGGCAAGCCTCCGCTTGCGTGCAAGCCCCTAATTGTTGATGAAGGAATACTCGACAACCTCCGTCTACATGTGCCAACATGTGGAGTCCGCCAGGCCTAAACGGTAACCTCGGAGCTAGCGACTTCTGACAATACATATGTTGCTAGCAGAACTGTGCCACGGCCCAACCTGAGACACATGTCCATGTGAAGCAGCAACGATTCACCCTGGGCGTAGCTATAGGGTAGGGGAGAAGGGAATATATTGTATAGGGCTTACGCAGGTATTACATCCCCTTTTTCCCCAAACCCTAAACTCTAAATATGGAGATTCAGTTCCCTTATTTCTCTACTAAGCACAAGTGAAAACTAAACCCTATAGCAGTTTCTATTTTATTTTCCATTATCCCAATATAACCCCGATATATTTCCTACATAATCCCTATATAACCCCTATATCCCTAAACCCTAAAACCCTAAAACCCTAAACCCTAAACCCTAAAACCTTAAAACCCTAAACCCTAAAAAACCCTAAAACCCTAAATCCTAACACCCTAAAACCCTCAAACCCTAAATTCCTAAATCCCCAGTGACATAAGGCTGCTTGCGTGGTGCCGCTGCCCCGAGCAGCCACCATCCTTCGCACTCCCGAAGTCCCAGCCGTCTCTTTGGCACGCGGCTTAGGGTTTAGAGTCTAGGG
>CAJNIZ010016546.1:0-10248 GCA_905231905.1 Symbiodinium pilosum
CGTGCGCTGGCAGCTCCCCGTACCCGCCAGCCGTCAAGGACCACGCTGATGTCCCGGCGGTGCTGCCCGGTGCCTGTAGGGGGGTAGTCGCTGGGGACCAAACTTTGTGGTAAAAAATGGGTGTGGTCGGCGCGAGAGCTTGACGGGGAGACAAAATGTGGACACATTCCAAGCGGGAAATCCATTTTGAGGCCAAAATGTGAAAACGCCCCACGCCAGAGCCAACCCCCAAGAAAATAAAACATTACAAGGAAACACACAAATTAATTTTTCCCTCCCGCTTTGCTGAAGCTGCGAGGCTTGGAACGTGCTACGTTGCACTCGTATCTACTAAGCGTTATGTACCCGTCATGCACATAATTAACGATTCGCCAGTCAACACCAGGAGGGTTAAGCATGACCTCGACCCAAGCTGATGTAGTGCCAGGCTTAACTGTACACCCAAGTTTGCCGGGGACAGCTTGTCCTCGCATACTGAGCCTCTGGTTCTTTGCACGGCACAGCGCAGTTTTGAGAAAGCTCGAGTAAAATAGTATTCGCAGCTGGTGAACTGCACACCATTGCACACCGAAGCTTGTAACTGACCACTGTCGGGCACCTGTACTCTAAAGCTTTCGAAACTTGCACCCGGAACTTGCCACTGGCCGCTGTCGAGCACCCGCGCACAGAAGCTGTCAGAAACTGGTTCACTGCACCCACGGCACACAGCAGTTGTGTAAAACTGGGGCCAAGCAGTACACCGCAGTTTGTAAAACTTGAGTAAAGTAGTACTCGCAGCTGGCGAACTGCACACCGAAGCTTGTAACTGACCACTGTCGGGCACCTGTACGCTGAAGCTTTCGAACCGTGCATCCGGAACTTGCCACTGGCCGCTGTTGAGCACCCGTGCACTGAAGCTTTCAGAAACTGGTTCCTCGCCCCCACATCACACTGCGGAACACACAAATTAACAAGCCCTCCTAATCCGCCAAGGGACACCTCACTTCGCTGCAGTGCCCTGAAGCCACGAACAGCAACGCAACCGCTTGGCGTGCGACCGCGGGTGACTACCGATCACCATAAATTGGCGGGTGCAGCGTCGAGGCGGACGGCATCGTCCGGCAATCGGCAGCTGTTACCTACGTTGATATCGGCAATCAACGCGACTATTTGTTCTACAAGGCAACGGGTGCTTATGTGGCATCGACGAATTTGCTCCCCCCCAAAAAAAACCGCTGAATGAGAAGGCGATGATTAATGATAATTTGTGCGGCGAGGAGATGTGAGAGACCGTCAATGATCTCACAAACGCGTACAAACAGTGCTAGTCGTGCCATAACGGATGCGACAGCAACAGCAACAGCAGCAGGCGGGGCAGGAGCCGGAGCTAAAGCATTAGCAGTTGTAGTCGTGGTCGTTGTTGGGGCAGGCATGCCTCGTCAGCTCAGCGAGATCCTCATCGGCGAATGTTTTCAAGACGGCAGGCACCGTGGCCTTGATTATGAACAGGGTCCATATTCAAGTTTACATGCAGTTTGGTAGGTTGCGGGGGGGTCCGGACATTTGTTCGCCCATCACCGCATGCGATCGCAATTGCTGCGTAGTCGGTTGATGATTTTTCCATAACGATGGATCGCTCAAATTACAGTCGTGTACCGTCTCCCTGCGTCACCCTTGTGTTGAAAAGTTGATGCGACTGGGGATGGTTTGTCCGGTCAGGCGGCGGTCGTACCAAGACGCCCGCCGGAGGCAGTTTGCCGAACGCATGCTGAGCTCACCAGAGCGGGGCAAGTTTCGCACTCGTTGCGTTGCACCCATGATGGAATCGGAGAACAGGTGGGAATTGCGAAGGAGTTCCAAAGCCTACCCGCGCCACTTGCACCCACTCATTGGATTATGTCAAACCGAGGCAAGAATGTCACGTCGAACATTTTCTGTGCAGTCCCCCGGTGCTCATGCACGGCGATAGGCAGCTGTTGCGCAAACGCGAGGAAAGGCGGAACATGCGCGACTGACTTCATGCAATAGTTATGGCACGCCATGCCGCGCAGCGTGGTCCGGGCAGGGGCCATTGCAAGCCGCAGCAGGAGGAGCAGGAACAGCAGGAGCAGGAGCAACTGCAATTCCCCTGGTGCTTTAGCGCGAAGAGGGCTAGTGCAAACGGCACGATGCTGCAGAAAATTCTTTAAAAATTGCACGCCAGCATGGATGCTCCCGGAACCGTATTCTTTGGAACCCGAACGCCATTTTTCTGGCCAGCACGGAGTAACAGTAATAACGTTGTTATGTTGGCCAACATGGATGTTCTGGTAGCTGTATGTGATGGTAGCGCATGCAACACGAACGCAGCAATCCCTGCCAAGATGGATTAACGGGAACGTTCGTATCTTGGCCAGCATGGATGTGCTCGTAACCATATGTGTTGATAACAGGAGCGCTGTCCTCCTTGCAAACATGGACGCTTTGGCAACCGAACACGCTGGTAACACAAACCTTATCATTTTGGCCAGCATGGATGCGCTGGTAACCGTATGCTTTGGCAAGAAAAGCTTTATCAGTTTGGCTAGCATGGATGCCAAATATTCAAACAAGAACGGTAAAATGATCGTCAACATTCCTCCGCAAAAACACCATTCCGAAACTGTATATACGCACATAATTGTTTTTTTCGGGCGCAAATTTTCAGACTGCGAAATCATGGTCCAATCCTGCCTAAAAGTTCTTGTCTTGCTGCCAAACCCCGCCCAAGGCATCCACACCCAGCAGGAGATCTAGCGGGGGCCCAGGCGGCTGGCGGGTTCGGGGAGCTGCCGGCGCACGTCAGCAAGAATCTCAACACACATGGTTACCTTGCCAAGCATGAGTATGGCGAATCTGGGGATGTGCTTCGGTTCGTCGCCTGCGCCTCCTGCGTATCCTGCGTGTGTAACATACGCAATGCTGCTCATGCCTTGGTCCTGCTAGCTATCATTTATTGAGTTTGAAACGCGATCCAAGCACATGGATGACAGGTTTGTTTCCCGAAGCAAAACGGACATGTGCGACCAACAATGTGCCTGCAAAAATCCTGACAGTACTGGGCGCCACCTTCATGGTGCAGCACACATGAGTTGCCCTGGACAGCCAGGAACACCAACGATTGGAATCCTCAAATTTCGAATCGTATGCCGGGTTGTCGATGTTGCAGATGACCTTCGTCACATAGAACAGTGCGTATGCTGGGGGTGTATGCCGGAACCCAACTCTGTCGGACGCCCAGTCGGGGAAGTGTGATTTTTTTTTGCGAACAGCCCGATTGAAATTTGTCCCCACATGTTGCCATGGCAATTGTTCTCCAAAAATGCACTGGTGCGTCCCGAAGCGGTGCCTACGGACATATGGGTCGTCTACGTGTTTTCGGCAGCGGGACATGCCATCAGCAACTGGTGATGCCGTTCGTTAGCCACAAGTGCAGCCGTACCCGTGGTAGAAGCCGTAATCCTAACAGTGAGAATGGTAGCAGCAGCAGCAGCAGTAGTAATAGTAGTAGGAGCGGTGTTAGTAGTAATAAAAATGATAACAATTGTTGTAATTAGACTAGGAGTGGGAGTAAGAGTAGGAAGTAGGGAATAGGAGTGTGAGTAGGAGTGGGTAGGAGTAGGAACAGGAATAATAATAATAGTGGCGCCCACTTGTGCCCAATCCTTCGGCCTGATGCGGTGTTCAAGTTCGTCATTAGTCTACCAAGGGCTCTCGCTAGAAAAAAATCAAGGTTTCCTGCCCAGCAAGCCGTATAGGTAAAAAAAACTTGTGTTTTGTTTTTAATGTCTTAGCTGACGTGACACTGCCTTCCTTCAAGCACCTCACTGTAAGGCGTGCGAAAACAGGGACAAAAAATTGTTTAAAACGGGCAAAAAAAAAACTGTAAACGCGCAGGCGCGAATGAATGCCGTGGAGGACGCGGTCGCTTGGCGATTCGCGTGTCGTGGGCGGGCAGAGCACGGGGAGGCGCTAGACCTAAAAACAAACCTTAAACCGACAACCCGAACCAGAACAAAAGCAGGCCGGACCCTAAACGCTTCAGGCAAGCAGGCTTGGCTCACCCAAGCGGAGGCGTCAGGGGTCACCGAGGCCAGGTGCTGCCTCAGGAGCAATCCCTCCCCAGCGCAGCACGGCCCTTGCGTTCTCGCGCTGAAATGTGATGGTGAAGGTTTGGAAGAGCCCCCCCTCAAGGGCAGCATCGTCTCCACTTTTTGCCCCGAGTCTTTTTCATCGACATGGTGTTTTTGCTGGGTAAATGTGTTAATTTTGCGCACGTGCTTATGCTTCCTCGCTGCTGGAGCTTCCGCTCGCATGGGAGCGCAACGTGGCGGGGGATGTGCCACAGCTACGCGATCACCATTGGGCTATTCATGTTCACCGCCCTTAGCCACAGATTTTGCGACATTGTTAGCCAACGTGCGGAGTGGGAGAGCGAACATCGATGCCACCTCCTCAGCACCAGTACGTCGCTGCCGCCTGCCAGAAACTTTCCGCCGCCTGAAGCGCGCATGGCCGGATGTCCAAGAAACCACACCCCAACCTGCGATGTCGACATGGAATTATTTTGACTTACCTACGCAAAGCTCCAGACATCAGACATATGTGTAAACTTTCTTGCTTCTGTCGCTACCATAACTCCACTCTGTCATAACTGAAGTGCATGACACCCTCGGCGGCTTGTCTTTGAACAAAAATCGCTGACCCACTGAATGCGACAGCCGCGAGCATGGCCACCTTGAGGCTACCAGTCCTCGTCAAAAACAGCAGGACAATGCTGACCAACGGCCGGAAACGTGCGCGAAGTAGAATCTTGAGTTTGCAGGGTCGTGTGGCATCTTAGATGCCGCAATTACAGACGCTGGACGAATCCCCTATAGCGCTGGCAGGTGTCGCAACCTGTAATCCCCAACATGTGACAGCGCTCTGGCTCTTTGGTAGTCACAGAACAGACTGCGCACGCAAAGCCTGCAGAGGGATTGCCCGCGGATCTGGAATGTTGGTAGCATGCCGTGCTTGCTGACGTCCGTGGTTCGGTTGGGCCATGTAGACCGTCTGGCTGCAACATAGCTCGAGCCCTCCTGCAGCCACTCACAGCAAAGCCGACCCGACAAACCAGCCTGCCAGGACTTCTCAGCCACGTTTTGAAATCAAAGGAACGCAAGTCAGCAGTTTGCTGCAGTAGCCACGGCCCTGTCAGCCAAAGCTTTGCACCGAGCAGTCAGAGCCGTGGGCCATGCAACCATGCGGTCCATGTGGACTCGGGTCAGGCCTTTTGTGCGCTCGAAGAATCCTCGCAACACGACCTGGTTGAGTCGCACAGACAGCCTCTGCTGCAGAAGCCGTGGTAGATCCGGGAATTGAGCAAGGTCGTTTCGCAAGCATCCTCCGTGCAGATTGTGCCGTACCAAATGTGACAATGCACGGGCGGATGCACCTTACGACCCTACGGCTTTCTGATCATACTAGAGAGCGTGATTGAAAGCTCGCCCAGTTCGCGTCTCGCTTCCACCCCCTGTATGTTTTTCAACTCGCCAAGAAGTAAAGTTGTCAAGTTGTCGTAGCACCGACATGGCTGAAGAGAACGCATCGTGGCTTTCTCTTTTTGCCCAGGGACTGCGACGCCTCAGAGCAATCGGTATCTGGTAGTTTCCCCAAAATAAAGGGAACCTAACATAGACCCCCGAAATACTATAATCCTTATTATGGGGCCCACAATAAGGTCCCCTTAATTTTCGGAAACCCCCATATGACTTCAACGCCAGCAGCTTTGTGCTGCAACTTGCAACTAAGACTCGAAGCCAGCGAGCAAAGAAATAATGTCCATAACATCTTCTTCAGTGACAAGGGCATAACCCCTATATACTATAATAGTAATTTCCATTGTCTTTTCCATTATCCCTATGTAACCCCAACATATACCCTATCATATTATAGTAGTTTCCATTTTCTTTTCCATTGTTACATTTTCCATGATAAAAAGCGTTCTTCTGGGACCAGTCCCATCAATCCTGCCACTCCTACTTCTCGGTTTAGGGTTTAGGGTTTAGTTACTACTACTTGTCTCCAATTCGAATTTTGCTAGCACTTGCAGCAGTGGTGGTTGCAGTGGCAGTGGTACTAAAGGACCAGTAGTAGTACCAGACATACTTCCACTGCTGCTGCTGCTGCTCCTGCTAATACACAGCTCCTCCTCCCAATCGCCATCGGTAATGGCTTGAAGCTTAACATATCTGGACCTTTGTGGATATGAAGGGCATGGTCCCTGTTCGGGATCATATCGGAGGGGCCTGAATTATTTGACAGGTAGGCTATGCAATAATCATTGAGTAATCATACTATATGATTCAGGCTTCTACAAAATGCGCAGACATATGTACAGTTCAGAGGTCCGGGTCATCCGCCTCATCTTTCGCCTCCTCAGCTCCAGCATATGCATAGCCCCAAAGCGTTTTTTTGGTGGTTGAACCAAGCAACACAGCAACGAGTCTTTATGCTGGCAGAATACTATGCCCAAAGGGAGGATGTAATTCCAGTCTATCTTGGAGACTCTACAATCCCCAAATGGGATATAGGCAAAACTCCTAGTGTCCATCTTGATAAGCCCTATAATACTCCCCTGTATAATGCTCCATATAACCCCCTGTAAACAGTTTAGACATTAATCCCCATATGACCCCTTCTAGAACCATCTTTACGGAGTTTTTACTATAGCCCAAAGAAAATCTTACTCAAAAAGCCCTGCCTGGTTTAGGGTTTAGGGTTTAGTGTAGAACATGAGCCATAGTCCAAACTCCCAGTGTCCTTCTTAATGCATCCCGTATAGTAGTTCCCTATATACTCCGCTATATAACCCTCTTTTAAGAAGTAGAGATTTTGGCTCATATGGTGTGTCTGTAGAGCCCCTTATCTAAGCCTCTTGGGCCTCAGTTTCCCGAATTCCTTAAACATTATCACTTGCTCGCACTGTTCCAAGCTGTGCGTGATTTTGCCCCGCCAAACCCTAAACCTTGAACCCTCAGAAGCTCCATGGAGCTCAGGCTTTAGCCTTACACGTGTATATAGGGATAATGGCAACGAAAGTGAAAACTACTACATATAATAATAAGGTAAATACTGGGGTTATATAGGGGGTTATATAGGGATTGTTCAAATAGGGATGATGGAGAAGAAAATGGAGACTTCTATTTAGGGTTTTGGGTAACCTTACAACCCTAAACCATGTGCTTTAGAGTTTGCAGGTTCAGGGTTCCCCAAATCGGCAGCATCATTGCATGTGCAAAGTACTTCCAGAGCTCCGAAACCACGTAAACAGATTACCTCCAGGAACCTAGCAGGAAGCAGGGAACTCTATAAACCCTAAACTTTGTAAAGGATGGAACACTTTGTGTGTGCAACAGCATTGGGGCACCAATTTGGAGAGAGCTCACAGCCTTAGCAATAGAATTTGAGAATCCATCCGGTGACTGAAAACAAGACTTGGGGGTTTCCCGTCCTCATAATGAGGCCCATACTGGGGTCCCCTTCTTAATACAAACTACAGCTTCACTTTTTGTGGAGTTGATTCCTGCCCCTGTCCCCCTTTTCGCTTGGACAAAACTCACAGGTTTTGCCCCGGCATTCTTATCATGTATCTAGGTTACTATCGAGGATGAAGGGCAACCCCTGAACCCTAAACCCTAAACCCTCAACAACTTCTACTGTAGTCCTGAGGGTTTTGGGTATTGTGGAGCTGATAGTGATTAGGTTTTCTCAGTGGACTTGGGTTGAATTTTGCTCTGAACCCTGAACCTTATACCTGCTTCTTGATTCTGATGTTGCTGCATGCTATGACTGTGCAGTCCTTGTTGAGTGTCAGTATGATAGATTTGGCAAAACCTATATCAGGGGTACCGTAGGCCCGAAAGCGCCTGAGCTCCCCGCACCGGACTCCTGCAGCAGACGCTGGGCGACCAGGTCACAGAGCCTGGCGTGTTTGAGGACTTAGGGTTTAGGATGTTGGGTTTAACAAGCTACTATACTATAAAAAGGTAAATATTGGGGTTATATAGGGGCTTATATAGGGATAGTGGAAAAGAAAATGGAAACTATTGTTTAGGGCTTAGGGTTTCGTCAAGCTTTGGGGTTTTGGAAACCCCAACCCCGAAAATTTGAACCTATGACCATCACATAATAGTCAAAGGTTCCTAATTTTGGGGCTTGGAGGTACCAAAACCCTTGTATACTTCAGGGTTGAGAGAGACCGCTTGGAGGATCAAGAGGACTAAGTAGGCATACTGAGGCTACATGATAATTCCAACTCTCCCCATTCTTAGTAAGTATACTTGCGCTACATGATAACTTGAATTACCTCACTAGTAAGAAACTCGCGCTAAGTCCCCCTGACCCTCCAAGTGGAGGTTCGTTGAGTGGCGGTTTTTTCGGGTGGTTGAAGCAGGTACCGTAAGATTAATTCTACTTTGAAAATGGCGCAGCCCAAGGAGGATCTAGTCTACTTCTGTATTTGGGACTGGTTCAGGGTCTAGGGCTGAGGGTAGTAAAACAAAATGAAATGCTACTCATCCAAACCCTAAGCCCTAACCTATATGAACCACATGTTTATTGCATTTTCTCTTTGATTCTCCATGATTAGGGATACATATCACCATATGTCCCTATATGACCCCTATGTATCCCCATCGATGATTTGGGGTTGTAGGTTTTCAGGGTTGTGGGTGGCCGAAGCTAAGGTCGCGGCACCTCCCCGGTTGCAACCCAAAGGGTCCTACGTATCTACATGGGGGGTTGTTCTAAAGGTCCTTCTAAAGAAGGGACCATTAGGACTACACTTCATGGGGATCCTAACCAAACAGGGAACCTACATTCTGGCCATTTTGAGGACAGGTGTTTTGAACAACTACCACAGCTGGAGGGTTTAGGGTTGAGTACATAACAGAATCCCCTGCCCTCTCTTACTTTTTCGAAAAGGAGCCCAGTAATAATGAATTCTGCCGTTGTAGTAACTATATTACTATGGGAATATGTATCACAAGGGCGGTTGGGGGGCTAGCTTTGGAGGAGGGAATTATGGAGTTGTGTCTCTGTGAGTTTCTAGGAATTAGTAGCATGGTTTGTGTTACCCTGGGGCTCCACATCTATAAGTAATACCTACATTAGGCCCTAATGTCAAAAAGTAGTACCTACATGAAGCCTGAGGTTATCTCCTGTACAGGTACTTAGGATCCTTGGCGCAAGAGTTTGGAGCTGTGGCGGAATCTGAATATGAAAGCTGCCTGGCATTGGAACGGAATGGGCTGGGTGGGGTCCAATGACAACCCTGTGAGCAATTTATCAAAACCCAAATGTGTGGGCCTAAGTACTTACCAATATGGTGGTCGATGATATGGTATAGGGTGCCTCAAATAGACCACAGTATGCTTATGGGGGTGCTCTTGGAGCCCAGAGTGTGTTCTGTATGCGTGCTCTGCACCGTGAGGCAGCCAAAAAAAGCTCTGAAGCCACAATCCAATCTCTTAGGCTAGGTACAAACTGACTAGTCATGACCACAAAGGATACTGGTTAAATTGTCCGAGGGCCCCTACATCTTGCTTTATACCACTAGGGTTGACACCCAAAATCCGGCATGACCCTGGGAAACTTATACCCTCGGACTTATGGTATACGTGTACACAAAGCTCATGCAAGATTGTTGATATCAACCCTATTAACCCCAAAATAATTCCAGCTTTCATTTGATTAGCCGTTTTCTTTTCCATGTGATTCTCCGCCATTGGGGGTTAATAGCTAGAACTTCACCATATTACTGGGTGGGATTTAGGGTTCAGAGTTTAGGGTTCAGGGCTGAGGGGCAGCCTAACCCAATGCGTCTCCCCATCCTCTTCTTGGCTTTATCTGCCCTGGAGCCCGCCCCCAAACAAGTCTTTGAATGTTTATAGAGGGGGTCATACTACTCATAATTGCTCATTAAGCTTCATAGTAAATTCATAATTTTAACAGTCTATTGGAGGTTCACAGTAATTTTAGTTTTCTGTTGGGCTCACAATAGGCCTAAATCCTGGACCTTGCAAAACCCTGAACCCTAAATCCTNNAACCCTAAACCCTTAACTTTGAAGCGGTTTTAAGGAGGCCTAGAGTCGGGCCTTGTACCGAAGGTCTCTGCGCCATCAAGTGCGCTGAGAAGTTGCTCGAACGATTCAAACCTTTTAGCCCGGTGTAGGGTTTCTGGGAGGTTTAGGGTTTTCGGGGTTTAG
>CAJNIZ010016546.1:30937-44823 GCA_905231905.1 Symbiodinium pilosum
TTTAGGGGTTTAGGGTTTACCTGTGAGCCCAATAACATACGGTCGTGAATGCTACTAAACGGTAGATAGTTGGGGCGGCAGGTACAGTGGTGCATTGCTTCACATGAAAACAAATTTCTTGGCCCCAAAGGTTAACCCGCTTGATTGTTGCTATTAACTATAGATATATACTCCAAACAGCTTCAGGATGTCTAAGGTATCCACCCACTCCGCTATACTCAGTTCAAAAAAGGCATTTTGGCCTTTCAGAATGCGTAGGCAGTGTAGTGTTACTTGCCCGTCTCCTCCTACTTCACAGTGGGAGGTGGGAAAGCCGGTACACACACAAAGTAACATGGAACCCCAAATAGCGAAAGAGTACATCACTTTTAAAAGCAGCTCTGTGGGATCTCATGCTGTAGTCCCCCTCAAGCAGATAGAATATGGAATATATGGGGATCTTATTATTTAATGTACCCAAAGCCATATTCTATCTACTTGAGGGTGACTATAGGTTGGGGGAGGGCAAGATTGGGCTTGGGGCGTAGACATCCAGGTTTTTCACAAGTGGGTTCCATTCCGTGTTGCGAAAATCATTGAGCCGTTGCTATACGGGCCGGACAGCACCCGCGCAAAATCGCTGTACATCTGATATCCCCCAGTTATAGTCTGCAACGAGAAGGGGCTGTGCTTGTGAGAAACTCCCCCTAAACCCTAAACCCCAAACCCTCAACCCTAAACCCTAAACCCTAAACAACTCAGGTTTGAACAAGGCACCTGTCCTCACCAAGCATCCGGGCGGCTCCCTCGGGCAAGGGAGTAGTGGTCTTGCTGAAGTCCTAGGCAGATGAGCTAAAGTCGAAACTCCTTAAAAGGGGGTGATATAGGGGTTTATATAGGGTTTAGGGTTTAGAATTTCGGGTTTAGGGTTTAGGGTCTACACTCCTTCAAAGGGGGTGATATAGGGGATTATATAGGGGACTGTTATGGGGCTGATGAAGGGGGATACTAGGAGTTTAGACTATAGCTCAGATGAGGATGGCAGGTCTACACTCTAACCTACACTCAGTATAGGAATCTACTATCTAGGGTAGGTTTGGAAGCCCAGAAAACATCATTTTTTGATAGATCTATAGGGATCATATAGGGACTCATAGTAGATAGGATCAAAAGTAGTAAGATTTAAAGACTACGTCCAAATCTACCCCTGCCAGATACTCAACAAGGGAACCCAGAACATCAGGCATTGCATCTGCAGAGTGAAGGATCTAGATTAGGTGGACCCTCCCGCCCCACCCAGTAATAGTGACAGGGTTTAGGGTTTAGGGTTTAGTGACTGGAAAGGATCATTGTGAATTAACTAAGGTCTTCGTATTTCCTAGGATACCACTATTACAGGGTGCAGGGTCTACCTAAGATTTAGATGGTGAGATGGTGATGGAGAAGGTGGAAAGCCTCTAACCTCAAGGGTGACTTATCGTGCTGAATCCCTTAGAGGAGTTCGTGTTCCAACCCTAAACCCTGAATCCTGAAGCCTAAAATCCTAGACCCTGAATTCCAAACTCTACATCCTAAACCCAAACTAGTAAAGCCTAAAGCTGCAACAGCAAAAAAGGGACCTCTCAGAATCTTGGCTCCTGAACATCCTCCGATGACCCCATGGCCCCAGACAACAAATGATATTATTCAAGGGTTTAGGGTTAGGGTTCTAGACATGCAAGGCAAGATTTGGTGTTTAGGGTAGCAGGATTTAGGTTTTTTGTGTTTAGGGCTTATTGAAGGCCACAATAGAAGCGACCCCATGGTTGTGGTATGTGTTTTGGGCCTGAGCTTAGGAATAAAAAAACAAAGACGAGGACGTGAACGAATAACTTTTCGCTACCGCATGGTACACGCACACCGTAACTCCAATCTGTACCCAGTGTTTGGGGCCTGATGGAAATATCAAGCTGCGGCTATGACCAAAATCCCAAAGCCCGCTCCCTGACCACAGCCCACACAATCTCCAGGGCTTTGGGGTTTGACTGCAGTTGAAAAAGCACACAGACCAAACCCCAAAGCCCTATCCCGCATCCTGTCAACAGTAAGATGGAAGTGACCATCGAGGTTATTACATGAATTTGTGAGTGGCTTCGCGGTGTCAGCTTTTCATTTTCGATCAACAGGCACAAAATCCTTCGCCGCCAAAGACTCTGATAAAACCCAAACTGCGCAAAACCCGGAAGCTTTCATCACCACACCATCTAACCCCTAAAACTGTAAACCCTGAACCCTAAATAGCATTTTCCATTTTATTTCCATTATCCCAATATAACCCCAATATACTATAGTAGTTTTCTCTTATGTTCCATTATCCCGATTTTGGGACAACCCCTAAGACTCCAAACTCTGAGACCAACAGAAGTGAATGCCTCAACCTCTGGAGGTTTGCTTCCGCTTCGCCTTCCTTGAGCCTGACGTCAGGGTGTAGGGTTTAGGATGTAGGATTTGGGGTTCAGGATTTGGCTTGGAGTTTGGGGTTTTGGGGTTTAGGATTCGGGGTTTAGGGTTTGGGGTTTAGGGTTGAGGGCTTTATCAACATGCTTTGCTTTGGGCCTGTAACGGAGTTAAAGCAAGAATGGTAAAGCTTCACAGGCATTCAAGTATTATTTCTACTTCAAAGTATCTTTAAGAGCGGGCGCGGCTTGAATTGTCTAGGGCTCCTGCCCTGAACAAACATGAGCACCCGCATTCACCCCTGTCCTCGCGGGGCCGCCTTGCAGAGTTCGTACTTGTTATAGGTGTGTTTGCAATGAGGAGTTGAGGGCCTCAGGATAGATAGTCATGTGTTATGAACTTGGAAAGTGAAGGGACTTAGCAAATCTTAATTAGTAAATGCACCCATACCGTTCATAAGCCATGTAATGACAACAATTCCACCAATTCTTGACCTACTGACTACATCCCTCTGACCCTACATCCAACATCGCTGAACCACCAAACTTCTAAATCCTTCCTGCCCTGAGAGCAAAGCCATCGCACTTTAATGAAGGAATGGAACAGGAAACTGCTGCAGGCTTAAGGTTCTCCCAGCAGCCAACCCCAAAAGAATGACGTAAGGTTTGCTTCTGAGTTGGAGGGTTGAGAAAATTACTTAGCCCACATTACCCTAGGAAGAAAAAAAGAATCCTTTTCACATAGATATAAGGAATCCCATACCCCAAAAATGTAAAGAATCCCTAACATTGATCCGGATTAAGCCCAACGTACGTAAAGTTTCTCTTGCCAATGAATTAATGGAGGCAGAGCCCCTGGGGCTCGGGTTTTGGGTTTTGGGTTTAGGGTTTTAGGATTTAGGGTTTAAGGGTTTCGGGTTACCTACATTGGGTCCCAAAGTCTGTAAATAGTACCTACATTGGGCTACAATCCCCCTGAAGTAGATAGAATATGGCTTTGGGTATATTATAATAAGATCCCGGTATACCTCATATTCTATCCACTATAGGGGGACTATATTTGGAGCCTTAAGGGTTAGGGGAGGGTGGAGAAAGCAGCCTCACAAGCAGGAACCTCTGCAGCTCGGCGGGTTTCCCCCCCCCCCCATGTGAGGTCCACATATCTGCGGGCTGGATCTTACTACTGGGGCACTTAATAGGATAAAGGAGTATTGTACTCCATGTATTTATATATATACATATACATATTTATATCCATATATATATTCTCTTTAGACTATATTGCCTTGTGTCCTACTAACCCAAGTCAGTCTGTTGAGTGTGGGCGCCCGTGTTGGGGATACGTGGCGACACAAACTTCAAGCATTGCTAGGCTTACAAAGCAACATCCACACTTGGAAGCAGCAATCCTTTCAAATGCCTCACATGTGGCTCCTGTGATCTCCTTTGACCTATACTTAATTTTTTTAACAGTTCCTTAGATATCTACGTTCTACTATAATAGAAATTAACAAGAGTTCCTGAGGAGACTACATATTCCCTGTTCCCTGAGCTGGGACAGTTTCGCAATACGCGGACTGGCTATCGCTACAGTGAAGGCGTACGTGGCGTCCCGCTCGCTCCGCGGCCCGTGCACGGATTCGGTCTGCCACCCCTTCTTGCGGTTCTCAAGCTCCTTCTAAGGGTCCAAGTACCCAAGTAGTAAGGCTTCAAGGTACCTGAAACCCCAATATTTGGGTACTTGGACCTTTAGGGTCCTCCATGACTTCGCGCACCTGTTTGGCAATTACCGCTCGATCCTGAAGCTCATCTGCGACAGCTTTCGCCAAGCTGGGCGTGGACTCGATCTTCACGGCACCTTGTCTGACGGGACCGCTGGAGAGATCTTCGTTGGTTCTGGAAATCTAACTAGGTTTAGGGTTTAGGTTATGTCTTGGACTTTTCAACTTCATACTAGCATTAAACGGCCGCCACTGAAAGTGGTTATGTAGGGATATATGGGGACATGGGGAATTACTACATATTTGGGGTTTAGGGTTGAATGCTTATACTACATCTCCCCCCCAATTCCATTATAGTATACCATAGCGGGAACATTCAATTTCAGGTGGAGTTGATGTCGGGGGAGGGGATAATATCATACAGCCTGTAATCTGTGGACTTCAAAGGCGGGCCTCCCTTCTGAAAATACCATTCAGGTTCAAAACCCTTCAGCTGGATCTAAACATTTTTATCTTGGAGAGAGATGATTAAGCTAACTCCTCTGTTTTATGATTGCCTAAGACCTAAATCCTAAAACCTAAGCCCTGAAGAAGTAGGTTGGAACTCATATTGTCAGCTGCCCCCTGCCTGTGCTGGCGGGGCATAGCCAGCACACACTTGAGCCTGCCGGATGCCAAAAAAGAGAATATTATGGGAATATGCTACATATAGGGGCTATATAGGGATTACGTCCCTAAACCCTTATTCAGTACTAAGAACCAGTAACAAAAAGAGAAAGGCTCTAGGAGGGACTCGTTTTAGTTTTTGGGCGCGGTAAATAAGCATGCGGTCTATGTAGGAAACTGGCAGTTGTAGAAAGGCTTTCTGAGGACTACAAAGGGACAGTTGATAAAAAGTAAGGATGCCTACTAGCGGTCTTAAACCCTAAGCTCTAGACCCCAAACCCAAAATCTAAAGACCTATCATTAAACCCTTACTCAACATCCCTAAGCCCTAAGCTCTAAACCTTGAACCTTCAACAAATAATCCCTAAACCCCAAATCCTAAATCTTCTAGCGAATTACATGGACGCTCCGGGCTGAGCTTAACGGGCTTAGGTTCGAGGGGTGTCCGGGTTTAGGGTTGAAGGTTTACAGTTTAGGGTTTTCGGTTTAGGTTTAAGGTTCAGGGTAGTTACATCGTAAAGTGTGCATACAGACATTTCTCAGTATAATCTACATATGACTATAGATTGGGGCGTTTCCAGCAATGGTGGCCCTGGCTATATACACTACACTACTAGAATCACCTTTAAAGGAACCTGAAAGGGCACCCCGAATCACGAATCGTTGGGAATCCTCGTATAGATAGATAGATAGATAAATAGATAGATAGATAGACTAGTTGATATTCGATTGGATAGTGAAAGCATTTCCCAAAAAGAAGACCTTCCCTACGATGGCATCTGCTGTAGCGTGTATGAGGGGAGATAGGTTATAACCTGGCTATAACTTGACTTTTTTCCCGCCTGGTACAGAACATCTTGCTCAACCCTAAACCCTAAACCCAAAGTTAAAGAGCTTCTTCACATTCAGGTCTTCGATTCTGCATCACCAGATTTCTGCAAAACACTAAACCATAGAGCCAAGGCTCTAACGACGCAGAGAAGCGGCAAAGAAAGTAGCACAGCCTCTCTAACCCTACCGCACGGGCCGAATTGTTGCGAAGAGATGTGGTTACTTGCAGAAATTGGGTCGCCCTCATGTACCTCAAATAAGCACAAACATCCTAGAACTGGGACCCCTCATGATCCCATTGCAATTCCTGCATAAACTCCTGACTCCTTGGGTGCAACCCGTTCTGAGCCACTCGCAATATGGCCGTGGATGAGAACTCCGTTGTGGTGCAGGTTTCCTCCATCCCCTGTTGTTACCCTTCGCTGTGTGTTGGGTTTAGGATGTTTATCGTGTCATAGTACCCCAATAATCGAGCATCAAATGGAACGAAGATGGAAAGTAAAATGCTCCAACTGTAGGATTCTTCTAGGGAGTCTCATCTACGAAGAGATGCCCCCCCTTTAGCCTGAGTTGCTGCTATGGAACTTAAACTCAGCTACCATGATCAGAACTTTCTTGCTATACACTATACCATAGAATGGAGATTTCTTAGGTTCCTCAAAGCCCTATACAACCTCCACAATCCTCCACATAACCCCAGCTTCCATTTCATCCTCCCCTTGACGTTACTGTGTTAGGTCATATTTATACACTCAAATTGAATAACCCCTACACACCCCCTTTCAAGGAAATGAACTGGACAGCAAACTGGCAGTTCGACCCAAGTAGCTCGCCTTAGCCGCTTCTGCTCCAGCTTTCGGTGGCTTGGCTGGCCGTACAGGTTTCTGGGACCTCCCGTGGTTTGGGCTTTGGGGTTAGTGGTTAGGTGGTTTAGGGTCTAGGGGTTTAGGGTTTAGGGTTTAGGGTTAGGGTTTGGGGTTGGGAGCACGACGATGAAGATCATTTTTTGTTGGGGAGGTTCCGGGCGCTATGTAGGGATTTGCGGGGCCTCATGATGAGGTGTGGGATTCTCTGTGAGATGTGTGACGAGGGTTAGATCGCTTCGAGGGTTTAATACCCAAATGTCACAGCTGACAAAGGTTGTCGCACTGTGGTTCTTGCAATCTGGCTTAAACTAAACAATTTGGACACGGATTGAGGCGTCTGGTTTGGGATTCCGTGCAAGCTGCATCCTGGAATTTTGTACTTAGTTATTCTTACCATTACTATTACTACTATCTAGGGGCTCACAAGAATGAACACCGCCAGTGTCCGACCGAGCATTATGCGAGTTTGCCTGCGTCACACTTCCTTGATGGTTAACACTTGCAGCTTGCCCGCGCCTATGCTTATACGGGGTGCCGAAACCCTCAAAAAATGCTGTCCTGCCAGCGCTTCCTACACAGACTGCAGGCTGCTACGGCGATGTTGGGCTTTGAATGCGTCTCAGCATGAGGATGCTGGGCTTTGAATGTGTACATTCCCTCATCATGAGAAAACAACTCACAGGCCTGCATTGCTGCATTATGACTTGCTTTTGGCGGCCGAGCGATACTGCGTAGCGGGAGTGCTTTCTTTCAGAGACCCATCGGTATCTCAAGTGCATGACAATGTCATGAACCAAGAGCCTTGTACTTTAAGAGTTCATCCACCAGCTCCAGTGATGGAACTGGGACTGTGATTCACATGACAATCCTACCTTTCGGTTCCTCAGCTGTGAGGGCGCATGAAAGCCTCTGACTCAATGCGCAAGCTGCATTTTCTCCACGCAAGTTAGAACACTTCTGTCATTTAACAGCAGAATCAAAGCACCATCAGCAGTCCAGGAGTCCCAGAGGTTGCTTGAAGATGCTACGAGTAGCCGCATTCATGGGAGAGGTTTGTTGACTGCTGGCAACATGGCACCAGCAACAGAATCTCCCAAAAAAGCGTCGAAAGCAGATAGAAGCGCACTTGCGATCCGCCATCCCAACTAGCTGTGACTGCTCCGCATGTCTTCACCCGACGTCCAGCCCTGGATCTGAATAATGAAGAATGGAAAGTGGATGAAGCATGAAACGATTGAGTAGCGTGTTTTTGGGTGGTTGAACCTAGTAAGATAATATTCCTAAAAAAATACTCTACCCAAAAGGAGGATAGAATCTTACTCTATAATGGGTACCATAGTATCCCCAAATAAGATACTGCTCATATGGGAAAACAGGCCGCAGGGCCGCTTGCTCGTTCAGAACTATTGAAAATGGAGGTCTCTTTATCTGTCCCCGTATATAACCAAGTACTGTCACTATGTACTATAATCCGCATCCTTAGAAATCCCCCTATCAGCAGAAGCCCCTCTTAAAGAGACCGCCTGCCTGTTGAAATTCCGAGCCAAAGGTCAAAGGCGGGTCATATTGGCAAGGTCAACGGAGCTTTGCCCTACTTGCCCTCGTCTGTGCTGCGCGGCAATGCTGCATCAAGCTGTTAAATGGTTTAGGGTTTAGAGTCCAGGGCTTGTAGATCTTGGCGAAAACCGAACCGGCACACTGATCACACTAGTAACCGTCCATGCGCACATGAAACTCCAGGCCGTGACGCTGCCCTAATTCCTCGCCAGATTGAAATGATGACTGCATTCCAAAAACAAGAAGGTAGTTGAAAACATCCAGAAGAAAGCAAGGTCATCACCCATGTTGTACGAGTTGTCCCCTCTCATAAGCTGAACATTGGAATCTAAAGCCAGTCCAGATGCAACACTGCGGGCGGGCCTCTTACAAGGCGCACCCAGCTGAGTAGGTGCAAAATTGGGGTGCGCGTTCACGGCTGCTTGCACCCCTGTGGGGATCTGTAATGCGGAGTTTCCCTAGCCCAAAATTCTAGCAAAAACTCCTTCACCCTAAACCCTAAACCCTGCACCCGTATTCTTGGTTTTGGCACATACTCAAGCCAGAGTGTCCAAAACTTGGGAGTCCCACGTTCAGGTGGACTTTGAGTGCGCCTGTGGGCCACCAACTTCGGAAACTCCGAAATGTGACTCCGGCTGGTAGTCTCTGGATCTTGGTTGAAGGTTTGGGGTTTACCTGCGTACCTTTACATACTCACTGGGTACCTTCAATGGGAATTCCAATATACTGACATGTGCATACTATGCCTCCACGAAAAACACAAACTTATAATGTAGGTGCCTAAGGACTGGCTTTTGGAGCATACTCTACTCGTGTAGTACAAGGGCTATGGAAATATGATGCTGATAACTATTTAGGACTTAGGTACGCTATTACTTGAAGAGACCACCACGCCGCAAGTGGAACTCAGAGAATCAAGGCTCAGTGCTTAAACAGCGGCCTCTTCAGCCGCGGGTGCCTCCACGGGCTTCTCACCTGGGTTAGTTAGGCGCATGAGGCCGGGATAGGAGTGTGGGATTCAGGCTTAGGGCCAGGCGTTTAGGCTCTCCGTTTAGGGCTTCAAGGATTTTGAAGTACGAGGCGTAGGCTGCAAATTTGGCTGCTTTCTTTTGAGGAGAGCCCCGGGTTTGCATTCAGTGCTCTGGGTGCTAATGCTCTTAGCACGTTTTATGGTCAGGCTGCTGATTTGGCTCTACAAAGTTAGAGCATGCGGAGCTCCATGTGTTCCGCTCCCGTTATCTAGCTAAGAGCGGTAAATACTTCGGATTTCACAGGAAGCATACCCAGAGTTCTTTGGTAGCTTCCGGAATCTGAACCAACCAGCACATGGGCCCCCGAAGGTATAACTGAGCCCTTGCTGAGGTCCCCGAGGTTCGAACTCCTTTTTGCAAAGCCCTAAACCCAGACCCAGTGATCTACGTACTCACTTTGAGTAGGGCGCTTTTGCCTACTCAGAACAATGGCGACTCTTCTTCCAGAACATGCAGGGTTTAGGGTTTAGGGTTTAGGGTTTAGGCTACACAAGCTGGACCCCAACTCACAATACCCAACTCTGCATGCCTGAATCACAAGCATGCTAATACTGTTCTCTCTTGGCATCCTACATCTGCAGAAATAGAAGGTAGACCACCAAGCAGCGCGACTAATTTTCTGAGCCGAACTCCTAAGCTACAATCTCTACACCTTATACCCTATAATTGACACGGGTACATGTTGATTCTCGTTGTGGTTGTTGTTGCTGTTGTTGGTGGTGTTGGTGGTGGTGGTGGCGGCGGCGGTGGTGGCGGCGTCGGTGGCGTCGTCGTCGTCGTCGTCGTCGTCGTCGTCGTCGCCGTCGTCGTCGTCGTCGTCGTCGTCTCGTCGTCGTCGTTGTTGTTGTTGTTGTTGTTGTCGTTGTTGTTGTTGTTGTTGTTGGTGTGGTCATTGTTGTTGCTATCAGCTATTATACTGTTAGTATGCTCACTTTTTACAATAACGAGTTTCTTACTAGGAATAGAATTACAAGAAGCGGCATGAGTATTACCACCAATGTTCTTACTGTTCACACTGCCATGAGCGTTGCCATCGCAACTTCTATTTTAGTCATCACCCTGAACCCTTAAACCCTGAATCCCGTAAACCCTACACACCCATCCCCAAGCCCTACACAAAGAATCCTAATCTCCAGGACCCTGACTTCAAATCCGTAAACCCTAGCGCACAAAATCCAAGCCCTTATCCCAGTCGCCCATCTCTTCAGCCATCTCGGCAGCACGCTCCTCACGCAGCTCCTTGGAGACCACCTGAATTTTTTGTTTCACAACAGAGTTTAGGAAAATGATCCCCAATCATGGAGCTTCGAATGGAAAAGAAGGTGCTAAATCAAATGGCAAGTAGAGTTATATAGTGAGTTAGAAGGAGCTGTGTACTGTTCTCTTGGTGTCTGAACTACGGAAGACTCTACCCATCTCAAGTAATACTTACTATATTTCAAACGAGAGTACAAGTGTATCTTTGGAAGGTAAGACCACAGTTAAAGTGATTCTCACCTAAGTGTGTTTCGAGTGCCTGTAAACTCTTGGAGTTTACAGTTGTTTACAGCCGCATGTTTTGCAGTTACTATTGATGGAAAAACCTGCATGATCTTAAGTAACTATGCTTGCTGGGCTGCCATGATTCTCAAGGTTTGTGTGTGCAGCGTACTGGATCTGTAGCCAACTCATATGAGGAGGATACAGCAGTAGAGAAGTGCCACGCTGGCGGGTCTCGCTGAGCAAAGGGATCTACACGCACTACCGAGAACGTATATAGCGAGATTCTCATTCTGAACGGTATTGTTGGCATGGAAGTTCAGAGGTTAGTGAGGGGCTTCATAAAGACCAGGGCAAAAGGTTCAGGGCCCCAGGATTCGCAGCTTGTAGGTTCAAGACTATGCGAGGGCTGTTGCACTCAAGGGCGCAAAGCTTACGTCACAGCAGAAAGCTTGAAGGTTCACGATTTTGGAAATGAGGATGTCTGGGACGTCAGGTTTGCTGCGTCGGCAAATACATATTTGCCATGTATACTTTCAGATTTCAGGTTTGGGGCTGTGATGGCAGCTTTAATGGGAGACTTCGTGAAGATAAGATAAGCCTCAGACGAGGGTATTGCTGCCATTGAAGCCTTCACACTATCCCATCGTGATTGCAGTAAAGCTTGCGTTTGAGCTACGGTCATGACCATGACTACATGTTCTGCAGACCGCTGTTCCGGTTGAGATGCTCATTTACCTCTCTTGTGCAATGGTAGTACTTAAGTGGACCCCCCCACCCGGTAATAGTGACTATAAGGGAGAATAGGGATTATATTAGGGTCCTCTTATATTCCTATTATACCACTATTACAGGGTGGGGGGTCCTCCGAAGGTAGTACTATGCAGCCAATTCGAAACAGCTGCCTTGTAGCAGCCTCCCATCCACCACCAGGCAATGAAGCCACCCACGGCGCCCAGGGCCAGAAGCGTGACGACCACGCCACCCGCTACGCTTGCTCCATACCTGGGTTTGGGGATTCCTGTGGGTCCGGTGTGGGAAGCAAATCTTAGTCACAACGGTTATGCATCTTACCGCCGGTATCCTCATTATGAACGTACTTACTAGAGTTACCAGGGGTACTTGGAGGGTCATGGGACATAGTAACTATTTATAATTGGGCTAATAACCCTACATATAATTGGGGTAACCCCTAAAAAGCCATTTAGGAGGGTTATAAGTAAGGTGATAAGCCCAGTTATAAGTGGTTATTAAGTCCCATGAACCTCCAAGTAGCATCTTGCAGGCAGCCTGCAAGGACTGCAAGGTTTAGGCTTAGCGTGGCGCTGCCGCAGCTACACAAGGCCAACATTTGACAATCGGCAACTATTGAAATGCATAAGCTTCAGGGAAAACGCTTCCTGAACCCTAAACCCTAAACCCTAAACCCCTAAACCCTAAACCCTAAACCCTAAATCTTTACATCTAGCCGCAAAGCTGAAGCCCGAAACCCCGGAGCCCCTGATGCGAAAGTTACGTAATCGTAATCCTAGGAGATTCTTCTCATAACGTGTACGGCCTAGGGCATAGAATATCCCCTACATCATCGCCAACAGGGACCAATCATGAAACTCCAAACCTAAAAAGGTACTGCTAATTCAAATATCCCAAACCCTATAACCCCTAAACCATAATCCCTAAACCTTGAACCCTATGAAGACCCTCATCCGTAAACTACCCTCAAATCTGCATATGTCTTGAAAGCCTCCCAAGAGATGCATGAGGGAATTCTGGTTGCCAGAAATGCCCCCAAAAAATAAAACTGAAACACCTCTAGGCCCCTAAAACCCTAGAACCCAAACCCTAACATCCAAGACCCTAAGCCTTAAAATCCCAAACCCTAAACCCTGATATAGAACCAGGTGCAGCAACGAGATGGCGAGGCACACTCCTACGATCTCATTGGCGGTTGGTAAAGCATGGCCAAGCAAGTGGGCACTTTCATGATTGTTGAGGGTTCAGGGTTCGGAGCATGGAAAAGAAAGCGGGTTCGATTAAAATTGATAATCAAGGGGAACAGAGGATGAAGCATGAAATGGAAATTGGGTCTATGTAGGGACAATGAATAGGGATATGAAGGGGGATAGAAAGAATAGCAAAACCAGAGCAGCAGCTCCCCTTTCTTACACAGGGCTTGGGTTCAGGATTTAGATGTTTAGAGTGTTAGAGTTTCATTTTGCTGCGCAGGGTTTTGCGCGAGGTTTTGCGTTGAGGGTTCAGGGTGGCAATTGAAGGGTGGTCAGGGGAAACCTGTTCCCCAAACTGTTAGCCTCTGTTTGGGAACCTGTCACTTTTAGGGTCTAATTGGGGGTCCCCGTGATGAGGACATGATGTTTGTTTTGGGGTAAGTGATGACGACCCGTATTCCTGGAAATGCCTCACTAGCTTCAGCGTGTACAGAACCCCGCTTGAGCACATACCGTTGACAAACTTTGTTCCAATGTCCCTAAACCCTACGCCCGAAACCCTGAAGCCGCAAACTTAAAACCTAATCAAAATCGTACCCACTGACCTGGCCTGGCACAGCGAGGAACATCACCAGGATGTAGATGAGGGGCACGAGGCGCCAGTAGGAGGCATAGAAGCCAAGCAGGCAGGCTGCCTTCAGAGGCACCTTGCGCATGATTGGCACCGGGAACCAAATCAGGATACCAACAATGTTAAAGAAGAGATGGACGAAGGCGATCTGCAAGCTGTCCGGCTTCATAACGGCCAAGGCAGCAAGCATGGATGTAAAGGTGGTCCCGATGTTGGCCCCCAGGGTCATGGGCAACATCCTGGATTGCTGTCAAGGGAACTAATATCAAGTTCCATGATGGAGCATCGACTGGGAAATAACATGGAACGTGTACTGACACCTACGACATCTAGGAATTGTAATTAGATGGGGATGTCTATCGATTTTCGCCCCAATAATGGAGAATCACATGGAAAAGGCAGTGGAACATGAAATGGAAACCGTGATTATATAGGGCATTATAGGGTTATAGTCTAAACTCCTAGTATCCCCTTTAATAATGGAGAATCAAATGGAAGCTGGAGCTTTGTAGGGGGTATACAGGGACTTTCAGCAGAAAACACCCCCTTTTTGCCACTCAGGCTTTTCGTATGGTTAGGGTTTAGGGTTTAGGGTTCAGCATCTCAAGTTCAAGCATTCATTCCGAGAGCAGCTGTTCTCAGTATCAGAGAAATACCCACCCGCCCATTGGGTCCCCCAACATTCAGAAAATATTATACTCTTAGTTGTATATAACTTTAACGCAGCCAAATCACCATTATCGT
>CAJNIZ010016546.1:53373-81201 GCA_905231905.1 Symbiodinium pilosum
ATGCTTCGTTTGGATCTTGAACTTGAGAAGGATAAACAGCGCCAACAAAATACAATTTTGAAGTCATGTCAACTTGTCACAGCATCACTATGCAGATCTGTTTCCCAACATGGGCCATTCTATATAGTTTTTATGGAGTCCAAAAACGTGGGCCCGTATTCCGACGCGTTCTGTTACCAAAATCGCCTAATAATGGAGAGGAGCGGGGGTCGGAGGTCATCAGGAGAAGCATGAGGAATTAGGAGTCCTGTTTGTTCCTGCAGTTTGTTGATAAGGCTGTTGGTAAAGGAAGCTGTATGGAAGTCTAACGGACATCTACGTAGAATGGAGTAGTCATCTCAAGCTTATGAATTAATACGAATCACGTAATTCCTTCGGGAAGGACGAAAAGTTTGATTGAGTTCTACAAAATACTTTGAACTACTTGATGCACTATTTCTAACTTCAGTTGAACTCTCCATGAATCCGGACTACCTCATTGGGTGAAAAAAACTCGCCTTCATAGGGATTGAAAAGAGGGGCTATCAGGCTCTTTCAACTCCGCTTCCTACCACAAATTCTATCCCCTAAGCCCTAAACCCTACCAACACTACTAATGACGCTATTGGAGATAGATACTTTGCTAAAGACTGGGAACTTCGCGCAGAAGCCCGACACCAAAGAAGGCATGAAGTTGGGCGGGCATGTAAGGTGTAGGGCTTAGCATGGTGTGGAAAAACAAATCAGCAACGATTCTGCATGCTTGCTTCTGATTGCGAATGTGCCGTCACAAACCCTTACGTCCTGAACCCTTATCATGCCCAAAACACCTAAAAATCTCATAAGATCATTATTATGCACACTTCGCGGGTCCAGGTAATCCCTAAACACCAATGGCTAATCCCAATCCCCTCCCTCTTATATTAAACCCCCAACTCTCCCTAATATGAAACATCCCCTTTGTGGTATATTGTATTATATTGGACATATTTGAATTGGGGGGGATCGGAAGGTTTAATGTAAGGGGACGGGATTTTAAACCTTCAGCCCTGAAGTATACCAGGAGTCCTCCCCGAGTCCCCTGCTCGCTTGAACACGGGCCGCTCCTGTCACTGCTGTGAATGTGATTGAGGGTTTAGGGTTCAGAGTTTAGAGTTTGGGGGATGGGGGAGTCTAGGGTTTGGGATTTCGGGTTGAATTAGAGTTTGCGGCTTGGCACTTGTGATGTTAAAACCTAGGTAATCTCTCCCTGAAATTTTGGGAGATCCTGCAGGACCTTTTCTGACTCAATCGTAGCAATCAGTTCAGGCAGTGTTGGGAATTCTTAAGCTCGGATAGTTTAGGGTTTATGACTCAGGGTTTAAGATTTCGAGTTTGGCAGAAAATGGAGGGATACAACAAAACACAAACCAGGAGCGTATGGGGATGGCATTGACAAACATGCTTGTTGCTTGCGATCTCTTGTCCCAGGCATGACGCCTGAATGTCATTCCTTGACCCAGTTACCTGAACTGTTCAGGACTATCCGGAAACAGACGCAGTCTAGACTTGAGAAAACTAAGGTGAAAAACATGTCCGTTTGAACCTTGACTCACTACCCAAAACTAAGAGACCTCAAATCTTGACTCCCCAGACCCTGGACGGAATCCCGCAACCTCTGGAGCTCTAAGCATTACACCAGGAGCCGTCACTCGCAAGCATTTCCCCAATCAAGCTACAGCCTGAATAAGCACCATCGTGATTGCAATGACATGTTTGGCTGGTTGCGCCTGGTGCTGGTGCAATGCTCTTGCTGGTGCTGGCCGGCGTGGCTGGTGGCTGCTGGCTGCTCGTACCGCGGCTGCTGCTGCTGCGGCTGCTGATGGTATCTGGTTGTAGCGGCCGTAGTGCCAGCGGAAGTGGCAGGAACAGTGGAACTAGCCGCAGAAGCAGCAGCAGCAGCAGCAGCAGCAGCAGCAGCAATGACAGACAATTAACCAGGCCATGACTATCATTCCTATACTCGTATATTGGTACCTTTACTTTTTGGCGTCATGCTGCCAAGCTTGAAGCATTCACACATCCAAGGATCTCGAGACATCTGGCCATAAAAAGGCACCCTTTTTCAATGTAAACCACACTGACTCTTGTGAAACCTCGGACCCCTCAGAGGAGAAACCTGTCTTACTGGGGAATCCCCGAACCCATGGCACTCAGCACTAAGCCCTTAACCAACAACCCTGGGCACTAAAGCCCTAAACCCTGATCCCTAAACCTTCAACCGAAGTGCTGAACCCCAAAACCCGAAACCTTGAGCCCTGAACCCTAAGCGCAAAACCCTAAACCAATAAACCGACATGGTAGTTTGCGCAAATAGGGGGACCCCAATAAAGACCCTAATATACTATAATCCTGTATTATACGGACCCCCTAAAAGGTACCCCTAATTTTGGGAGACCCTCACATCCTGAAGTGCTAGGCGGCTCCTGAACTCGGCCGGCGAAGAGCCGCTGCTGAGGGCGCCTGGCTTAGTGGGAGGGCCAAAGGGCAGATTTTGGAAGGAATGGGTTTAGGGTTTAGGGGTTTAGGGGTTAGGGCAAAAAAAGAAATTCCCATGAACAGTTCAAGGTTGAGGGCTTTAGGGTCAGGAGGACTTACAATGGCATCAACATTTTGGTCAAAGCCAGTCACCCACACATGATGAGTGAGTCTTGAAACGAGACAGTGCTTTACAATCCGGCACCCTTTTGCCATTTTGCAAGCAAGCAAGCAAGCAAACCAGCCACATGGCCATGCAAACACCAGCGGCCGCCTCTCCAAGAAATTGTAGCAACGCCGCCTCCAAAAGGGTCAGGCTCAGATTGAAACCAAGGCTTTCAGGGTCGTAATCCAAAGGTCGTAGCCCTAAAAGCTTCCTCCTGATACGGACCGAGTATAACCTTTGCAATTAAAACCGTATAATCTCCTAGGATTCTTCAAGAGGATGCCTATGCATCCTATGCCCAGGCGTACAACCTTGGGGGTACAACCCTGAGACCCTTGATCTAGGAGAAGTGGGTGAGCTTTGAACTTTGAGGTTTACGAGTTTAAGGCCTGAAGTAGACTTGGACTACGCCGTGCACTTCTCAGAGGCTGCAACGCAGGCCCTACTAGAAATGGTGGACTAAATCCTGCATGACCCTAAATACCTAACACCTTGGGAGGTATGGTGTTATGGTATACCAGGGTCATGCAGCATTTTTTGAGGTAAACATAAACTGCCTGCAACCCAACTACCCACACCTTGATAATAATTACCACCTAATGCGTAGGTGTAACCCGTACAATTCAATGTAATTGGGATTAGAAGTACAGTTAGGGTTTAGGGCTTGAAGGCTTCGCCATTTTTGGTGCAGCTGCAGGGGCCCGCTCCCTTCCAGTCTGAAAGGAGGATGTGCAAGAACTGATAGTTTCCGTGTGACGGGGGCCCCAAGATGATAGACCTATAATAAACTATCTTTGTTATAAGGCTTTTTGAAGGAGGGGTCTGGTGTCTGACAGCCCGCTGGCTTTTAAAAAGCCGTGCTTCTTTTCTTACGAAAAAACAACCTGCACCAACCTCAGACGACAAGGTATCAGACTTGCAATTCCTTTCGCTCACGTGGAAGGTGGACTGTCGCTTTTCTTGTCCTTGTAATGAACGCAATAACAGCAGAACTCTTGCCGGTTCGATCACGCATTCTGTAAGGTCTGCTGTTGGCTGCAGTTGTCCACCAGCAGATGCCGTTACGGGTAGATGACATGTCACTTGCAGCTACGGCCAATGTGGCACACGTCTAGACACAAGAATTTCAAGACAAGCTGATGGCAGCATTGCATTAGATCTAGAGGGACTTTGCTGGGAACCCCAAACAGGGAACCCCAAGAGTATAGTAGGAATGTAATAGGAATATACCTACCAGGTACCTTATATTTTCGATTTTATTGCTATTATATTCTTCGGGTTCCCTGTTTGGGCTTCCCAGTAAAGTCCCTCTAAAATCGTGGTGCCCAAGACTTTCAACCTTTATTCAGCTCGGAACATGAGCTCACATTCCGAAACTTGGGTGTGTAGCTTGGGGCTATATTGGGGTTATATTGGGTCTACTAAGATAATGGAAAAGAAAATGGAAACTATAGGGATTATAGAATATATTGGGATTATAGCTAGCATCTGATGTGCCACGCGCGGTATAAGCCGAACAGACTGCTTGTCTCTCCAAATTTCACACACACCTCAAGGGCCAACTGTTTTGACCTCCATGTTAACAAGATTCCGACAGAAGCACCATCAAACAATGCTTGTTAAGCCCCTTATGAATGGGACTCAAATCTATAGGCCTAAAGGCTCCCTAGAGGCTTCATATGTTCTCCCAATATGAGACCCCCCCATAGATGAGGTCCTCATAAAGCCTCCAAAAGCTTGCGAGGCAAACGCCCCAGTATGTTTGCGAAGAAACCCCCGAACTCCAAACTCTAAGGTTAGAAGTATGGGCCCTTAATATGAGGCCTTAAGCCGTTTAGGTGGATTCTAGGGACCTTTAAGGGTACTGTAGTATGTATATTAGGATACCAGGGTTAACGGCCCATACTAAGGGCCCATGGCTTCAACCTTAGATAAACCGTAAACCCCAGAATGTCAAGAAAGCTCCTCCTCTAGCACTTGGAGGGTAATGGGGTCTTAGAGCCCCTAAAAAGCCAAAAATAATGACACCAGATATGGCCATCATTAAGTCGGCTGCCCTGACCCTAAGCAATGAACAGCCTCAACACGAACCTCTAACTAACAGAGCAGTTTCAATCTTCTCTTGCGTTATCAACCTGATTAAACCCTAAACCCTAAACCCTAAATCCTAAACCCTAAACCGCGTTCCGTTATCAACCTGACTATTCGGTTGCCCCTGACCCTCCCAGTAGTTTTTAGCCCAGCGGCCGGCGGCGGTCCAGAAGCCATGCTTGAATTCTCACATGCGATGTATTATAGTATATTAAAGTATATTGGAGTATATTAGAGTATATAATAGCATATTATAGTATCTTGTGGTAGATTATAGTAGATTATAGTATATTACAGGATATTTTAAACTACAAAGATCAAAGAATCGGGTGGGGAGTAAACATGCGGCTAAGCTCACCTAAAGCTTGGCAGTATAGACAGTAAAGAAGGTTCATAAGGGCTATGCCAGGCTCATAAAGAGCAAGCTATCCATCTGAAATTTAACCATCGTAGGAACGACGTGCGCCATAAACCGCTCGATGGTGATGACTTCTAATACTATCTCAAGTTGTATGAACTAGAATCACTATCCAGAAAACGAATCCAGCTTTCTGATGCCCCTTACGGAATTTCGACCAGGATCTGGAGGCTTTCAGGGATGTTTGAAGTCTCAATCCCTTGAATCTAGCCCTGTAAACTAGCAGGTAGCGGCCCTGGCTGTAAGCGTTTTGACTTAGATGTCCGCCCCCCACATGCGCCGTATGACCTGTGTTGAGAAAATGCAGCCAGATCACCGAAAGCAAAGCGACTTAAGATCTTGCGACCGCAAATTAAAGCAATGAATTGAGGATGTATATATGTATATCTACATGTATACAGGAACATATAATATAGGAACACTTTGTAGCGGCGACATGAGTAGAATGATAGAGAATCACATGGAGATGAAATGAATCTAAATATTTGAAATAGGGTTTGGGGTCATACTATATAATAGGTAGATACACAAATGTGTGTCCATGAGGAGTATACGGAAATAGTATTGGTAGCTATACATGCTTCTTCAGTATGGCATGCCTTAGTACTATCCGCGACCTGTACCGGGTTTAGGTTTTAGATGGGTTCAGGGTTCAGTAGCAGTGCGGAAACTCATCCTGTCTCGTTTCAGCTGACTTGAGCTGTAGTCTACACTCCTAGCATCCCGCTTGAAACCCCTACAATACTCCCCTACATAATCCCCTACCCCCTTTAGGGGGTTTAGACTACAGCTCACTTGATCTTCCTCTACCCCAGCCTCAAACACGAGGCATACTGCCGAGAAACATATAGGGTTTAGGGTTTATAGATTACTGTAATTTATGCTTCTAGAAACCAACACGGCTATCGCAATAGCGTCAAGGGATGACAATGGTAATGCCAATAGCATTCTGAGATCTACTTGAGGCAGCCTATACCATAACTATAAAAGGAATCTGGGATCATGCTTTTGGTAATTATTTAGGCTCCTACATTAGCTGTGTGGGTCATGCCTGCGTCTTCCCAAGGCTGAAGAGCCTGACTGGACTGCCAAATTCGCTTCTAGGGTCAAACCCTAACCCCTACCCGTGATTAATAGGCCCCCTCCCCTTAATGGGGATTTTAGTAGGGATCCTCATCTTAAGGCCCTTAAAAGGAGGTGGTTTATTAATCATGGGTCTACTTTAAACCCTGAACCCTAAACCCTGGCTCCACTATTTCAACCCCAAAGTTAAGCCCTGCCCGGGTTCATGTAAGCTTGGCATAAGCCCGGGTAGTTAGCAGCGGGTCATGGGGCCATATGAACTATAATCTACGTAAACTCCTAGTATTCCCCATTAATAACCCCCATAGTAGCCCCGTATACATTACCTTATATAATCCCCTTTAAGGAGTTTAGATTCTCGCTCATATGAGGTTCTGTAGGCCTCCTTTAACAGTGCCAACCTCAAACCTGGGGGGTTCCTCGAAATTAGGGTTTAGGGACAAAGTCCGGTTGGTGAGGAAGCCGCGGGGCAAGCATTGAACGGGATAGCATTTCGGGTTAGGGATAGGGTTTAGGGTTTAGGGATAAGGTTCTGCAGACAGAAAATCTTGAGACGTCTGTTAACTTTTGTCTGCTTGCTTGCTTCGGGTTGATAGCTTCGGCTCAGATGCAATAAAAAGCCGCTACTAGAACTTCCCTTATAGGCCAATCCCTCTGTTACTCCCCCAATTGCTAACGAGCAGTCACTACACCCATCCGTGTAGAAACCTTTACATGTCTCTCCATACACCCCATAGCTTAGAAGCAGCAAATCGTCCCTTATAATCCCTGCAAGAAGCCACTTCTATGCCCCAAGTACACCTTCGGGCAGCTGTGAACCAAATCCATCTTACTCGCAGGGATAGAAGATTACAAAAAAGCCCCACTTATCTCAACTATCAACCTACTCACTTAGTGCCCCTGACCCCTGAACTTGCCCGGAACCCTGAACCCTAAATATTGGAGTGGCTTCCATTTTCTTTTTCATTCCATTCCTCGAAGTCTCCCTGTAGGATACATTCCATGTATCCCTGTAGTATACCCTCACATGTCCCTATATACTCATATCAGGTTCCTATAGCCGGTTCCAGAGACCTTAGCACCCTCAAACCCTAAAACCTGAAACCCTGAAACCCTAACAACCTTAAAACTCTGAAACCTCTATAAACCGCAAACCCTAAACCCTAAACCTTAAACCCTTTAAACTTTAAACCCTAAACCTTAAACCCTAAACCTCTCAGAAGACGGCAGGTGTCTTTTTACTGCACGGTTCCTCCCAAAGGCTCCGAGTCTGAGAGGAGCTCGACCTTCGCGGCATAGCGATTAGGGTTTAGGGGTTTTGGGGTTTAGGGTAGGGTTTAGGGGTTTAGGGTTTTGGGGTTTAGGGATTACCCCGAACCCTAAACCCTAAACCCTAAACCCTAGGGTTTAGGGCTTTGGGATGCTACCCCAAATAATAGAGAATCAAACGGATAAGGAAATGGAACATGAAATGGAAATTGGGATTATGCTGTAGGAGGCCTTTTGGGGGTTTGATCTACAGGTTCCTCTTAAGTAGATAGCATATGGAATTCCCCAATATCATAAGAAGATCCCCATATACCCCATATTCTACCTTCTTGAAGCGGAACCCTAAACCCTAAACCCTACTTTGCCTTTTCTTCTGACGGCAAGTCACGTCAAGTCATTGTTGCTTCAGCTCAAACGCCGGCCGGCCACCTGGTGCATGTGTATGTGCGCGCGG
This sequence comes from Symbiodinium pilosum, assembly GCA_905231905.1. Classification (NCBI taxonomy): domain Eukaryota; class Dinophyceae; order Suessiales; family Symbiodiniaceae; genus Symbiodinium; species Symbiodinium pilosum. Next base: position 61,351 of record CAJNIZ010016546.1, read on the forward strand.
CAGCCACCACCTCCTGAATCGCTAACGTTGGGATTCTTGCCCTGTGCCTGCGCTCTTGCGACTTCGTTTCCTCAGCATTCATGGTTCGCCTCTGCAAGCCCTTCTCCCGGTGGATGGCCAGCTGCTGAGCCACCAAATCGGCTGCTACATCTTCCAGCATAGAGCGCCAAGTCTGTACCGAACCTCCAGTTGTGTGGAGCCGGATGGCCACGTGTCAGCACTCTACCAGTCACATATAAAGGATGAAGCTCAGCCAGGGACGTCGAGGTTATAGCATACCCTAAGGGTCCAAGGACCCAAATAATAGGGCTTTAGGGCCCAAATATCATTAATATCATGGTATTCGGGCCCTAAAACCCTGTTATTTGGGTCCTTGGACCCTTAGGGATAGGCTTCAATCTTTGGGGTTTCGATAGTAAGGATGATACCCTTTGGGGACAGGTCAGGATGACCCCATCCTTGGAAATATCCAGGTAAGCTTATTGATGGTTGTGCGGTTGCGATTTCGGGATGCAGGTTGATTTCGGGATGAAGGTCTCGGGATTAAGATTTGGGGGTCAGGGTTTAAGGCTTAAGATTTAGGGATTTGGGTTGAGGTCTTCAGGCTTAGGGCTTAGGAATTGAGGTTTGAAGATTTGACGACTCGGGGGCAGACTGGTGACCCAGGGACATAATATGAGGATTGTAGGGCTCTTGGTATCATTATCAACAAGTACCTGGATGACGAGAAACATGCATGAGATTGCCATGCTTTGATTGTTTAAGGTTGGGGGGTTATTGGTCTTAGGCTGATGTGTACAGTTGTGACTCTGGTTCTTAAGTGGATTCTCTTAAACTTGTGATGAAGGTTATGTAGCCAGAAGCCATGCGGGTTCCCAGGCTTCTGATTGAAGAATGTCTACAAGTAGAATGCAGGCTAAAGAGGTCTGTTTCAGCATGATCTCGTTGGGCTTCATGAATAAGCCATTTGACGACATCATGAAACCACGGTCCTTTCTGAACAGCACGATACGTTATGCTGCATGCACAAGGAGGCGGACTTGCTTGGGCAACTACCCATGGAAGCATGCTTATATGAGGAAATACGTATGAGATGTGTAATCTGATATGTAGCTACACATGGAAGCGCGAATACATGCGGATATATACGCGTAGGTGTATATACTCTGATATGTAGAAATTCACAAGGATGTGTAGAGTTGTATAGGATTAAGCAGGGAATGGACAAGAAAATGGCAAATACATCTCCAAGCTCAAAGCAAAAAGGCCCTGGCTAGACATCATGACGGAGAAATAGCTAGCTTGCGCATCTTTTACGTCCTGGGCCAACTCTCACATTTAAGTTACTGATGATCGGGGAAACCCTATTATTCACTATATATATCCGTCATATGGTATTTTAGATTAAGTTCCTTAACAGCAACCCAGGAGTACTCACGCCATCTCTCATAAATCCTACACGACCCTGTATGAAACGTTATCTTCATCCCTGAAGCGTAGCCCCAGACATACCGACGAAGTTAGTACGGTCCGGGAGAAAACCGTACCTACAGAACCTTGTTATGATAGAGTATATGTTGGGGTTATATAGGGATAATGGAAAAGAAAATGGAAACTACTATACTATAATAGAGTATATATTGGGGTTATATAGGGATAAGGGGAGGCTTGGCAAGCCAAAGCAATTTGGGGGCCACCGATTACGCTCTCAGCCCTTGCAACCGCTTCTCTTCGGGACCCAACAGGGCCAAGCGTGAACTTTGGGTGCTCTATGAAACTGTAGGTTCAGGTCTAGGGGGTGGGATTTAGGGTGTAGGATTCAAGGTAAGGGCGTTCAGGTTTCGGGGTTGGAGCTTTGGGAGTCTGAAAGGGTTTGGGGCTGTTTAGGAGACTAGATTCAACTAATTCAATGGCTTCTATGAGCAAGACCGCTCAAGGCCTGAAGTTTTGATCCTAAAGTCCTCTGAGGGGGGGACCAAAAGCCAGACCCAAAATTCATATAATCCATAGGTAGACCCCGGGAGGTACGATTGGGCTACCCAAACGATGGTACAACCCCAAATCTGTTGCTGTGGTGGACGCGCAAAGGGGTTTTGAAGGCCTGAAAAGCTTTGAACGGGGGCCGTGTGGGGTCATTGGAGATTAAAGTGAGGGCTTGCAATAATACAGGTTCCGGCGTAAGTGCTCCAAGATATTGCTCACCCCAAACCCTAAACCTTAATCCCTGATCCCTAAAGCCAAATCCGCAAAACCTCAATTAACGTAAGCCCTACAATCTTTCACAGCTTACAGTCCCAAACGTGCAGTATAGGCCTCGATAGACTCGCCACTGATCTCCCCGCCGTTGAAGTCGTTGTATAAGGCAGTGGCATCCTAGAGAAGCTTCAGAGTTTTTGGGTTCCCCAGTAACCCATTAATAGTAAGGGTACCCTTTTTCCTACTATTCAGCTTTGATAAGGAGACCCCCAAATAAAAAGGGCAAAAGGCTACTGCTGGGGTACCTAGCCCTACACCTTAAAAACCCTGAGAGGGTTCAGAGTTTTGGGTTAGTGTGCCCCTGGGTTTGGGGCTGCCATACACGGCTTCTTCTAGCAGGGGACCCTTGAGGGAATATCTGGGTTGTCCTGGGGTTACATTGGAGAAACAGAAAAGGGGTTTAGGGTTTAGGGGTGCAACCCTTACTACCCTAAACTCAATGAAAACCTTAAACCCTAGTCCTAGAATCTAAGCTCGAAACCCTAGTCCGTAAGCTCTGAACCCTAAACCCTAAACCCTAATCCCTAAAGCCTAAACCCTTGGAGTGTCAGGGCCTTTCTTAGGGTTTAGTTTAGGGTTTTGGGTTCCCAGGGGTCTAAGGGTTGAGGGCTGGGGATCAAGGTTTGGGTTTAAGGATTAGGGATTAGGGTTTAGGGATTAGGGTTTAGGGATTAGGGGTTGGGGTTTAGGGATTAGGGTTTAGGGATTAGGTTTAGGGACTAGGGACTAGGGATTAGGGACTGGGGATTAGGATTGATGGTCTAGAGGTCACGGACACAGGTTGAAGGTGCCAGGGATTTCTGTGCGTTTACGGTTTACCCTAGGGTCCGAGTACCCAAGAAATTTTCGTTGGAATCTGGGTAATGGTAATTGTAGAGCATCTTGTGCGCAAGTATATGTTATATAATGTTATTGTGTACTTGGAACATTACGGCTTGGGTTTTGGGATAGGATGTGGAGTTTTCTGTGGATTGGGTACTTGGGGACTCGGGATCTGGGGTTTGGGGGAGAAGGCTTGGGGTTTGGGGCTGAGGGTTCTATGAGTACCCTAGGGTGGCTGCAGCATCAGGGTGTACGGCTCGGGGTGTCTTCATTAGGGTTTTGGAGTTGAAAGCAGGCGGCGAAGGTGTTTGAGTTAGGGTCTGGAAGTCGAAGACCCTAAACCCTAAACCCTAGGTCCACTGGCTCAGCCGTTTCCTGGAAGCTCTGGAATCATAGGGATTCTGTGGGCATCATGGCACAATAGGGGAGGAATTGAAGGTTTGTATGGAGCTTCTGTAGTAGGGGCTCAGGAGCCACACTGTGGGCTGTTCTTCCTAGATTTAGGGTTTAGGGTTCAGGCTCACTAAATGACATGGGATCTGTGAGACTTCATTCAGGGAACTGTCCAAGTTACGGGCCCCTTGACCCTAAACCCTAAACCCTACGCCTTGACGGATCTATACTGACCACCTTTGCATATATATATATACGCAGATATAGATGTATAGAGATGAATCATCCACAGCTCCCCGCCTCCGAATTTAGAAGGCACGTTCTGAAATGAAGGGTCCTAGAGGCTTGAAAGCCCAAACCAGTAAACCTCTAGCCCCTAACCTCAACTGGGCTACTGTTAAGGAACTTCAATTAAATTAAGTTACCATACCAAGGGTATGTAGTCAATAATATGGTTTCCTTATTATAGTAACTTAATTCAAGTTCCTAAGAGGCACAGACTGCACCTTGAACCTCATCAGCCTCCCCCAATCCCAAACCGTAAGCCCCCGAAGCCCTGAACCCTAAGCCCTAAACCCTTAACCGTTATCCCTAAGCCCTTAACCCTTAACCCTTAACCCTTAACCCTCAACCTAATCCAAACCCTAAACCCTAAACTCTAAACCCTTGAACCCGAGCCAGGGTTTAGGCTTAGGGTTTAGTGTCGCGGGGTGTGAGGTTTAGGATTTAGGGAGTTGGGGTTTAGGGTTAGCGTCTTAGGGTTTAGGGTTGTGGATTTAGGGTCTTAGGGTTTAGGGTCCCACCCCCAAAAAACCCTAGAGACCTCCGGCTTCTCGAAAGCCAACCACGCAGTAGAATCCTGGTCGGCGCCCACTACACTACTCACTACTCTCATGTGCCAAGTACAGAATGCCAAGAGTGGATTCTTGGGATCATTCCGGGGGAGAAGCTATGGAGGATGAGGGGGAGCTTGCAGCACTTAGGACCCCCAAAATACTGTAACTATCAGGGCTTTGGCTACTTTTGGTGGTGCAAACTTCTCCTCCATCCACAGCAGGGGCTGCTTTCGGGAGCCATTCTTTCATTCCCTCCTCAGCACCAAACCAAAATGTTTGAATCTCGGGCTTTTAAAGGACCACGGTGTACGAAGGGGGGGAACGTTTTTTCAGATTTCTTTTCGAGTATTGAAGTACTCATGGAGAACTAAATGGAACATGAATCGGAAGCTGGGATTCTGATTGTATAGTGCAGACCAAGGCAAACCAAATCCGCCTGACTGTTTTTCACATAGCACAGGAGAATCGGCGCCTAAACGATCAACTCTGATTGGAAGACCCTAAACCCTAAACCTCCTCCCCCCTACTCCCCTACCCAGATCCTCCAACCTGGCCTCTATTTCTGGCCTGCATACCCACTACTTGGGGCCATATATCCCCAAGCAAGCGTACTAAGAGGGTCTTCTTGGCACAGAAATCCCTAAATAGTACCAGTTTCCATGTCATTTTCCATTTTCTTTTCCATGTGATTCTGCAGTATTCCGAGATAACCCCAAATACACCTAAAACCCCAAATTTCAAATATCAAGCTTGTAGTATTCCTAGATAACCCCAAATACAAAATGTTAGCCTGACAAGGCCTTCATCACTTGCACACGACCGGGCTGTCACTGCATCAATCTCTGCTGGGACCAGCTGTTCTTATTCCAAGGTTGGATGTGTTAGGGTTTATAGTCCCCCTGAAGTAGATAGAATATGGGATATATGGGGATCTTATCATAATATACCCAATGCCATGGTTGTACCTACTTAAGGGGACTATAGGGTTTAGGGTAGCTCTTAGCCCTTTCACCATTATTCTACAGACCCTTAAGGGTATGCGTCAGATTTTTAGGGTGTTGGGTTTAGGTCAGCTCTTCCTGGGCCCCATGGCCATTTTACACAGTCTTGGGGTTTAGGTTAGCCCTTCGAGCGGGATTCTCGAGACCCTTAAGGGTATGCATCATATTTTGAGGGTTCAGGGTTTAGGGTCCCTCAGATCAATGGAGCATACCATGCCCAGTCTCTTAACCTTAGACTTGTGACAAAACCAAACGTAAACTTAGGTTAGGGGTTTAGGGTTTAGGGTTTAGGATGGTGAGGCCCCAAAATTGTAGGGTTTAGGGTTTACGGCCACCATCCAATCTGGTCACTCTTAGTAATTAATTATATTAACTGATCTTCTGGGACAATGCAGCAACTAAACGGTTACCCCTAGAGATTTTGTACCCTTAGAGATTGTTAATCCATGGATGATGAACCTAGACCCTAAGGCCTGAAACCTAAACCTGAGACCTCTGAGCAAGTCACAACTGTTTCTCAAGGGAACCACTGCGAGCAGCACCTCACACTTTTAGGCCTTCGGGAAGTGGATCTTTATGTACTCCCTATTTAATCCCCATATACAGGCCCCCTCCACGCCCCCCCCCCCCGCAATGGTCCATGATGTTCATGGTATAGAATATGATTAACCTAGCCCCCCCCCTCCCCCCCGCCGTGGTCCGGTCCTGTCCTGTGGTCCCGTGGTCTGGGTTTGGCGGTTTAATTGAAAAGGAATTGAAAAGCTTAGATTAAGCTTCTAGAGGCTTATAATGTGTATACAGGGGTTCTATAAGGTTTAAAGAAGGTTTGCAGACGGTTCATTAATTTTAATAGCAGGTGTTTTGAAAGAGATTTCTGAAGGGGGTGTTTCTCGAGGGTTTCTGAAGGTTTGATGGAGTTCTATACAGATCTTACAGAGATAGATTGTTGTTTAGAGGGTTTATGCAGGTCCTTGTACTTAGATTTTCTATAGAAGGTTTACAGGGGGTTCGGAAGCTTATGAAGGTACCCTCCCCCTGTGGCCTGTGGTCCTGTGGTCCTGTGGTCTGGGTTTTGTGGTGAGGGTTTACAGAGGGCTTGAAAGAAAAGGTTTTTTATGGAGAGTTCATGGTTCTGGGAGGTTATAGATATGGCTTATTCCCAGATGGGTACCATACCATGGGGGGAGGGGAGGGGAGGCGGCTGTGAACGCGGAGCGCGGACGCATATATACCCCTACTATGGTACCTAGATTCACTCCTTCACTCCCCCTTAAGCACCAGCAAGACGATTGCTTTTAGTGTGTAGGCCTTGTCCACGAAGCCTTCCTTGATAGGCCCCGTCGCCTTCTCAAGCAGCTCCTGCGGAGGCGAGGATGCATATACATATATATATATATGTGTGTATATATATACATACATAAAGCTGTACATTATTATTATGGATTATATATATATATACACTAGCCAAATGTATATATTATCATTCTTACTATTATTGTTATTGCTATGACTACTATTATTATTCTTATTACTTTTATCTGTATTATTCTATCATTATTGTTATATACATATAATATGTTAGATACATGTAAAAGACAGATGTACCTTCCCTTCCAACCTGTGCTTACGCAAGCTCAGAATGATGCATTGGGAGCCTTGAAAAGATCTCTATACAATCAACCCTAAACCCTGAACCCTAAACCCTATCCTCCTACACTCCTCACAATCCACGTTCGCTCAGACCCAAGACTTAGTAGCACCTTCGGGGGACTCAATGGTTCCATGTAATGCCCGTACTTAAAAGTTGACTACCACAAGTTACAAGCGGTGTACCCAGCTATCCCCATGATAAACCGGCTTCTTAAGAACCTTGAGCCCTCAAGCAGTGAGAAAGTCTCCTTCAAGTATTTGTACTGAAGTCCGCCAGGCACGTTCTTGATCTGCAGGAGAATTGAACATTTCAGCAGTTGTGATTGGGCCTTACCCTGGACACGCTATCGCGTAGGGATTTCGGTTCACGATTGGCTCCGCAGTAGTCTAGGACCCCGGGAAGCTTTTTTCAATGTGTACATGTATGTGCGTATACCTAGCCTTCTTTTAGGAGAAATCTGAGACCCTTACAATGAGAAAAGGATCTTTGGATAAATCCGGTATGGCATGGTGGGTAGATCCGCCGCTCAAAGGAAATCACTAGACTGCAGGGCCATATGGAGTGGAGAAGCAAATGGATAAGAAAATGGAGCATGACATGTAAGCTCCTACACTAGGTTCCGCAGTAACCCATTAATAGTAAGGGTACCCTTTTTCCTACTATTCAGGTTTAATAAGGAGACCCCAAATAACAAGGGCAAAAGGGTATTACTGGGGCACCTAGTACAGAAAGGGCTATGTACGTTTCAGAGTTGGTTTAGGGTTAGGGGTTGAGGACGTAACCTCAGATGATCGACTACTGGGCCAAGGGGCAGTACAGGTAGCGCAGGCTATTTGCAGAAAAGGAGGCCCCTATGGGCACACCTGGAAAATAAGTACATCGGGACTACAAAGGCATAGGGGACAGTCCTAAAAATTATTCTGTAGGGGTATCGTTGCTGAAGGCAGTTTTACGCCACCGTATACGCCTTATTTTTCTGGCACTCTAAACCCTAAAGCCTGAACCCTAACCCTAAAACCTACAGTCCCCCTTGAGTAGATAGAATATGGGGTATATAGGGATCTTATTATAATATACCCAAAGCCATATTCTATCTACTCATATTCTATCTACTTAAGGGGGACTATACGCTGCCTTGGAACCTAAGTAGTGCCAGGCCGCCTCCATCCACCAGCAGTAAGTAGTGTCCACCAACAGGGGGAACCCCAATATAGAGCCTAAAATGCCATACTCCATAATCCTGAACCCTAAACCCTAAACCCTAAACCCTAAACCTCAAACCCTAAACCCTAAACCCTCTGATCATGGGGACCCCCATGGAGTAACCCCTAAATTTAAGAAACCCGAAACTTCGAGAAAATACCAAATTCAGCGACGGATCTATGTGGATGCGCGAGGTTTCGGGTTCGACTGGATTTCCCGCATCTGACTCGTCAGGCATTGCAATGTTGTAGCAGTTGGTCTGCATTTCCATTCACCGCCCGATAGAGCCAGTCTGCAATCTTACCACATACTGGGGACTATGGTAACCTCATCCTGATTAAGAATGTAGTAACTGCTGCTCACATGGGTTTGCAAAGCCCTAAACCCTAAACCCTAAACCCTAAAAAGTGGAATCGCAGGCTGGGCGGGAACAGCGACTGGTGACCTCGCAGTCCTAATCCTTGCTGAGAGTGGGGTCAAAGGGGGCTAACTACGTAAGTATATGGGTGGTAAAAAAAATTGTGGTCCCTTTTTGGGTACCCTAAATATTAGGTGCCGTATTATAATAGGGATCCAAAAAGGGACCATAATTTTGACAACCACCCAAGTATATTTAACAGCTTTTAGACCATATAAAAAATGCGAGCCATCCCCCGTCTTGTTATGCTTGCCAGGTCCCCCTATCCTGAAACCCCAAACCCTAAACTATAAACAATATATGGCACTTTCCATGTTCTTTGACATCTTTGAGCTATACTTACTAAGTCCGAAACCTTACTACTATAGTAGCTTCCATTTTCTTTTCCATTATTACTATACAACCCCAATATAAACCCAATATAACCCCAATATAAACCCAATATAACCCCAATATAAACCCAATATAAACCCAATATAAACCCAATATACCCTGAACCCCTTGGCCCTTGCAATTGCCAGCCTTGGCCTTCCGCCGTGGCTTCCTTGGAGGCTGGGCTTTTAGGGACCCTTTAAAGGGGTTTAGGGTTTAGGATTTAGTGTTTAGGGTTTAGAGACATAGTGATTAGGGCTTAGGCGGCGTAGGGTTCAGGGTGTCGGGGTGGGATTGTGAATTTAGGGCGCTGCACAATGACCGGAGAAGGATGCTAAAATCCATGCAAGACTCGCATCACGGATTTTAGGAGTCTCACAGGGCGTCATAAGATTGCCCCTCCACCCTGATGCCAAAGGGTGTGCAACTCACAGTTCTTGCAAACAGTTAAGCGTCACTGTGGCCGTCAAGTCCGCGTATGCCAGAAAGCCGCAAATAAACTCCTACATAGCCCCAAGTCATCTGACAAAGCCTAGACAAAGCAACTTTGCCCATAACATGCAGAAGCTAAAACCCAAGGGTCGTTTGTGGGGAGATAAACCTGAGCTTCTCTAGCCCAAACCCCAAGAATGCAAAATTGGAAAACAAACAGCGACAACCAGAATTACCTCCTAGTTGAAGCAAAAGCGGAATGTGTAATCCCTGTCCCTTAGGGTTTAGGGTTTTGGGTTTGGGGACAAGCCCCTTGCGACTAAACAATGCCTTGGCACCACAGCCAACAGCTGTCACTGATGACAGCTCAGTTCTGCATACTGTCTTAATTCTGGTATGTAACCGATAATAGCAGACCACGGCCAAAATTGGGGCCTCTACATACAGGCTGGTAAATAATAGATTCGATGGGACTAATGGTAAGGACATCCGCAAAAAAACAAGATCGGTCTGACCCCAAATGGTGAACCTTACACACTAAACTAAAAAGATGATTCTGGCAACACCAACTCAACCCTATATGAGTTACAGAGTTATATGGTACTTAGAGGTCCTTATTTTGGGAGTTGAATGAATATACCAAAACCCACTCATTATGCACCTCGAATCCCAAGCCTTGGAATTCGACCTCTCAAGCCTACTTGCTTAGTTGTAAGTATACCCTGAACCCTATATGATATGGTAGTTGTTTCCATTTTCTGTTCCATTCCTCCATTCCTTTCTAAGCTGTCAACCCCTGTATTTGCCGATGTTCCATTTCTTTGTCCATGTGAGTCTGCATGAATCCCGAGTACTACAGTTAGGGCTCTACAGTCTAGACAGCCCTACATACCCCTATCTGTCCCTGGAAACCCTGATAGATTTTCGTGTATGAAGCTCTAATCCCTCAACCCTAAGTAGCTCTATATAGCCCCTTTGAAGGGTCCATTTATGCTCGGACCCCCGCGTTGGCTTTTCTGTCGCCGCTTTCGGCGCTTCGTCCTCGCGCTTCTCTGCCTGACAATGCCATGCACGTGGGACAAGCGGTTGTGGGCGTAGGGATTGAGGTTTAGAGGTGAGGATGCAAGGACGGGGGTTGACAGTTAAAGGTTCGGGATTGGGGATGGGGGTTAAGGGCTCAAGGCTTAGGAATCTACACACACCAAACCCAAACAGGAACTAGATTCGAGGGTCCAGGTAGGGTTAGATTCACCTTAGTACGTCCTTTGAGCAGGCTGCAAGGAATTCGCTAGGGTATGCGTGGAGCACGATACAAGACATCAGAACCGTACAGAGAAATAGAACCTCCCTACAGGGAGATTACCTTGCTATTTCTGCTTGGGTTTACCCTACCATGTAATGCATTTTTCCACGTTTTCTGTTTTCTTGTTCAATACATCCTCCGTTTGAGCGGTAATATTCAACTCCTACGCAGTAGACCCCAACCCTCATCCCTAAACCCCAATACCTGAACTCGAAACCACTGCCTGAACCCCAGTTGTCCTACCTTTTTGGGAATCTGCCCTATACATAACCTGCTAACACATATCACAACAAACCTAAAAAGGAAGGACATACAGGGTCCAGGTAAACCCCAGACGGTCTAGGATTCAGGGTTTGGGGCTAAAAGCAGGACATCTCATAAATCTTCATGTAAGCACAACCTCCATCTCATCTTCAACTTTCTTATCCAATATGATTCTCCGCTGTCGGGGTATGCATGTATACATATGTATATATAATAGATGCCATGATGTTCCATGCGATTCACCGTTATTGGGGCGATGCCCGTAAACCCTAAACCCCAAACCTTTAACTCAATCCCTAAACCCTAAACCCCAAACCCTAAACCCTAAACCCTGAGCCCCAATCCCTAAGCCCCAATCCCTTAACCCCAATCCCTAAACTCCAATCCCTAAACCCACAACCCCACGGAAGCCGGCCTTGGATTTGGGTGTGCGCCGCGGCTTTGGTTCAGGCTCATCCCTTGGAATGATGTTGAAGGTTAGATTTAGGGGTTTAGGGGTTAGGGTTTAGGGGTTTAGTGGTTTAGGGTTTAGGGATTGGGGTTTAGGGTTTAGGGTTTGGGGATTTACGGGTTAGGGTTTTGGCTTTAGGGCTTATTCGTGTTTAGGGTAAGTTTGCAGCCTTTTTTGACACAGAAATTGGACGCTGTGTGCATCCAAAGAAGTAGCATTCATACTTTTGCAGGACTTAGGGTTAGGGTTGAAGTCCCAGGAGAATATACCAGCATGAACGTTTAGGTGGAAGGGCAGTGCGTTGAGGTTTTCGTGGATCTTGAGCTTAGGTGTCTAGCTTTCGGGTTCAGAGCCTCAGCATCCTGAATAACTACTAGTACAACCACCCTATAAGACCAAAAGCATAAGTTTGGTAGAATTCACCCCAAAAGTCTAGTCTGACTAAATGGGCACGACGGTAGTTCAGCTTGTTGGCATTCACGAGTCCATGCTGGAGGCATTGGAGCCTATGGATCCACGGGCTAGGTTTACTGCCAGACGCGAGTGTTTCCTAGAACACTATTGCCTGGCTCTGATTGGGTCTGCCCACCTAGGACCAAGCTCAACGTGACAAAAGTACTGAAGCAGAGCGGGGGACACTGATAGCAGTAGCAATGACAACAGGAAACGGCATTAGAAACAAAAAACTGTGACATTATCGTCAACAAAGTTATGTCAGTGGCGACACAGATTCTTTGGAGTTCTAGCAATGGCGGAGGAACCGTACTTGACAGCAAGTCCAATAACAGGGGTAATTGAAAAAAGAGAACGGCATACAGACTCAACCACGATTTAAGTACAGCCCGACGTACTTCGCAGAGGTCTCCCCCCATCCCCGACATCCTGTGCAACAAACCACCTCAACAGTCTTCAACAATCACCGTCTGAGTACGCAGGAAACATTTCTCAGAGCCTGATCTCAGAAAATTGCGATGACGGGTTAAGGGTTTAGTCATCCTGCCATCTGAAGCCCTACATGTCGGGAATCCTCCAAGAACTCCAAGGCTGCCCCACTGGTGCCTTGCCTTGTTTGGAATGATGGAGAAGCCCCGAAGTACACTTGTTTGCAAAGGGGTTTACTGTAGAGTTTAGGGTTTAGGATTCATTCCCCTGGCAACATGAAGAAACCTCAGCCCGTCAACCCAAACCTTGAGCCCGATCCTCGATCTCTGCATCCTCCTGCTAAACTCTAAGCCCCAACAAAAAATCAAATTCCCAGAGCGTAGTTCGAAAGATAGGGGTACCCTCATGGTTGCCCCTGAGATATATGGGCCATAGTCTAAACTCAAAGTATCCCCCTTAACAACCCCTGTAATAGTTCCCTATACGCCCCCTTTGAGGAAGTTTAGACCATAGCTCATACGACAGCTTCCATCGTCTTTTGAATTCCTTCACATCCTAAACCCTAAGCCCTAGATAGTAGCTTCCATGTTCATTTCCATTCCTTCATGCCCTGGGACACCCTAAACCCTAAACCCTAAAACCCTAAACCCTAAAACCTAAAAGCTTAAAACCCTAAAACCCTAAACCCTTCAGGCCAGCTGCGGAAGCTGTTGGCATAGCAGCTCTAAGGCTGTTGGTGGCCTAGCATGGCTGGGCTTGAGGTTTTAGGGTTTTAGGGTTTTAGGGTTTTTAGGGTTTTAGGGTTTAGGGTTTTAGGGTTTGGGATTTAGGGCCTTCAAAGCTTTTGGCTTCATGGTTCAGGGTGTAGGGTTTAGGTTAAGGGCCTGGCGGCTGAAATAAAGGGTGTTGGGATTTAGAATGTTTGATTGAGGGTTAGGGCTTTGCACTCACGAGGATTGAACACTTCTCTTTAGACTGCGAACCTCAAAGCTCAAGGACAGCTATACCCTGTAAGCTGTAGGGGTGCGACAAGGAGGTGTGAAGGAGTCCCATGGGAGTTTCTGGAATTTCCCGCTTGTAATGCTTCAGAAGGACTGTTGACAATCCCATTACAATCCATAGCTGCAATAAGCTGCCACAGCTCTTGCTGGGGCGTCCAACTTGTGGGGAACAGATGGATTCTAAAGGTCTGCGTCAGGGTTTCATGAATGAAGGGCCGGGGCTACCGGATGCGCATGGAATGATGAGAGGGCTTTGGTAACCCCAAACCTCAAAATTAGGACCCCATGTAGGCTTCACAGCCTAGCAGGACTAGGTTGTAGGGGCCCAGCCGATTGAGGTCTGGTAGTACTGAGGCTCTATCTCTCTGAATTCTTCTGGTTCATGTCGAGCGCTCCACATACTCAGCCGTGACTGCCAGAAAACCGTGTATGTCATCCATGGTGCATAGCTTGCCATGCCCCTAAGCCCCTGAAACCTCTAAGCCCGAACATCCTAAACCGGAACCTCTAACCTCTATGAGCACAGTCCCCATTAAGTAGATAGAATGTGGCTTTGGGTATATTATAATAAGATCCCCATATACCCCATATCCTGTCTACTTAAGGGGGACTATACATCTGCTACAGAAGCTCCAGAATCTCCCCCTCGGTGCTTAGGGCTGGGCCGCGTGGGAAGGTCCTCAAGCTCGTGAGCCATTCGCTTGCGCCCGCGGCCGTTTGCCTGCCATGAACACTTAGGTTTACCTAGAGTCCATGAACTACTTCTGACCCCCCATAACGCTGTAATCCCTAAACCCTAATCCCTAAACCCTCAACCCTAAACCCTTAGGGCACATGAATGTCTTGCAAGACGTCTTCCACCCACAGTCTGCAGCTTCAAAGCGGGATGTTGCACCTATCGCTTTGGTATCTTTACCTTCTTTAAGGGTCTCTAGGGTTTAGGGTTTAGGGTTTAGGGTTCTCAGGTAAATCAAGGTAAATGCCCGAATCGAGCTTCATAAGCACATGCGGGGGTCTGCTCAGGCAATGCCGAATTGAGTAGTGTTATGTTGGTGGTTGAACCTAGTAAGGTTATGTTCCTTATATAAAATACTATACCCCAAAAGGAGGATATAGTCTTACTCTATATTGGGTACCATAGTATCCCCAAATAAAATACTACTCAATTCTGAATCACAAGGCAACGAACCAACTTGATGTTCCCCCAAGCCGGCATCGAACCTGCAAAGCGACCCTCGAAAGACTACTGTCCTTTAAATTTTAAAGTATCCCTAGGGCTCCAGTTACCTAAATAATGGGTTCTAGGTTCTATATACCCTATAGGTACAAAGCCCAGTAGCCGACTATTTAGCTAACTGGGAGCCCTAGGGTAAGGTGTGTAGGGTTGTGTTGGGGGAGGCAAACCAGAAAAGAATGCATCTGCAAAGTCCGTGCCTATGTTCTGCACAGAAAGCACTGCCAAGAGAATGCATCTCGACACCCTGAACCTCAAACGCAATCCCTATACCCCAGGCTCGAAACCCTATAGCCCTACCTAAGAATGTGAAGCAAATTACCTCCCTAAACCCTAAGCCCTCCTCCCTAAACCCTAAATCCCTTAACCCCCAACCCCTACAGCTTAAAACATATACTCCAAACCCCCGAGTCCACAAAACCTTTGACCCCCCCACACCTTAAACCAAATTGCGAAGCGCTGTCATAGGGGGGTGACGGTCTTAAGCATCTCCTAGACCCCTAAACACTAAACCTTAAAGCCCATGTAAACCACCCACGAACCGCATCCACCTCTTTTGGTCTCCTGTACACTAACCTAACGGGGACGAAAGACAAGCAAACAAGACACTGAAGCCGGAAACCGCTTGAATCCCAACCCTTCCAACCTTAGAACCGACTGTAGACTTCAACTCCGTTACTCCTTAGGCCTAAGCCCTCTTAAGCTCTCAGCGCGCCTCACCCCCTCAACCCCACTAAAATCCTGCTTAAGCCCTAAACCCTAAACCCTGACCCTTAATCCTGTCAAACTCTGAACACGCACACAGCTCGTCAGGCCTCAAGATCCTGCCAGGGCGCAGCAACCAACCGTTTGTGGCTTATAGGGCCTAGGGTTTATTAAAGGTTTCGGGTTTAGAGCTAATAGTTTCCCTTACGTACATAGAATATGGTATGGGGTATATGGGGATCTTGTTTTAATATACCCAAAGCCATATTCTATCTACTTAAGGGGGCTATAGGGCTTAGGGCTTAGAATTGGCTTCATGGTTTGGGGCTCTGAACTGACTTAATGGTTTAGGGTTTAGGGTCTTACTTGTTGTTAAGAGGGAAGAGAGAAGACTGGAAAAGCAAATTGAAAATGACATGGAAAAGGGGACTACCGTGGACAATTATATAGGCTTTTGGGTTTGTGTTCTGGGGTTTACTTGCTGCTTCTTACTACAGCACAGAATGGCGATCGGATCCCGATAGCAGCACCTGGTACATCCCCAATGACATAATGGTGGCCATGGTCTTTCCAACCTTCATTCCCGACTAACAGCCAGCAAGTTTAGGAGGCTGTACATGCAGAAGCCCCCTAGTTATAGTTGTAGCTTGGGATCTCATGGGCACAGGCAAATACGCAGAAGACCTGCAAACAATCAAAATCATCTGGAGGAAGCGGGTCGGCCGGTACGCGCTTGTTCCAGGGTAGACTTGCCAGTGATAGCCTGGCGTGTAGCCTAAAAAGGGAAAAGAGGCCTCAGACCACCAGGTCACCGTCGCATGAAGCCTGTCAGACAGTCTGCTCATGTTGATGCAGGCCACCAAGGCGTACACAAAGGCACGGTGCAAGATTAGGGTTTGGGGCTCAGGACTTAGGCTTTAGGGGTGCGGGCTATTTTTTAATGTTTGGGTTCAGGGGCGGGATTTGAACCCCATGGCTTAACAGGAGTATTTGGGGATACTAGCCCACTAGTGGAAAACAAAGTAGAAAAGAGCGTAGAACATGAAATGGACGTCGGTGTTCTTTAGTTGTTTAGAGGATTGATATTCAAACTCATGCATGACCTCAGTGCGTTATCAGTCAATGGAATCCCGCGGTATATGGTACATAGGGCCACGCGGAAAATTAGGATTGACCTAGATTACCGGATTTCGGGGCTTCTAACAATGAGCTGGGGACCGGTATCATTGAGAACCCCGCATTTGTACGCCACTATAGCTCATATAAGGATCATTAGAGGCATGTAGGGGGTTGTATCAGGATTCTTGCAGGCGTATAGGGTCTTACAGAGGGATTGCGTTTGTCCTATTTCAGGGAAATCTGTAACTATTTCAAACTTAGGACTGCTCAATGTTCTTTACGCTCTTTGCCAACTGCAGCCCACGGGCGTGTGAAGAACAACTGTGAAAGATCATCACACTTAGCTGACTGCGGGGCCCCCTCAAAGTTAAACCTGTAGTCTCCTGACTATAATATACCTCAGGAGGACCCCCCCCACCCTGTAATAGTAGTATAATAGGAATATACGGGACCCTAAGATAATCCTCATTATCCTTATCCCCTATAGTCAAAAATTATTGGTAGGGGACCCTAAACCCTAAACCCCCAAATATACCTCAAACCCCAACCCCCCCCCAAAAGGAAACCCGAAAAGTTCTGAGAAGTTAATCTCCTCAGAGCCAACCTCAAGGCAGCCAAAAAAAAACTTATGGGTGCTGAAAGGAGAGCGTGGGAGTGCATTCCTAGAATTATGAGGGTTTTGGGGTTTAGGGTTCCGAGGTTTAGGGATTAGGGTTCAGGGTTTAGAGTTCCAAGGTTTAGGGGTTTAGGGGTTTATTGTTCCGAGGTTTAGGGATTAGGGGTTTAGGGGTTTAGTGGAATTCTCAGGGATCAAGGGAACTATCAGGTTTTAGGGGATTGAGAGTTTAGGCCTTTGGGTTATCCCTAGGGTAGATACTAAAAGTCTTGCGTGACTTTCGGAACCCTGAACCTGGGGAATTATGGTATTGATTATGGTAGTTTCGGAACCCACTTTGTCCCGAGCAAGATGGGGTCATGAAGACAAATTCCCTGGCGCATGATAGGCCATGAGGAATTGAATATTGTAGCAGTCCCTATGAAACCGTCCAGAATTTCCAATAGACAGCTATAGCCCAATCCCCCATTCCGTACAAAATGACAGGGAGCTTGGGTTTAGGTGAGCTTTTGTCTTGACTCCTGGTATCCCCCTTAATAACCCCTACTGTAGTCCCCTAGATAATCCCCCATATCCCCTCTATAGGGAGTTTGAACTAGGTGAGAATTTGGGCTTGTGACCTGCGGTCGGTTTGGTTTACTGACGCTTGAGGTCGAGTGGGAAAGGGCATCAAACTATTGTTGGGTTTAGGGCTTATGATTTGGGGCACTTCAGGGAGCGGGGGAGCGAATATACATTCTACAGTCATCACTAAAGCTCCTGCATGACCTTAGTACACCGAACTTAAGCCGAACCTGAAGTTTCAAGGCTATCCTAGGCACATCCCAACAGTTGCACCCAAAACGCGCGGACTTCTCGTGTGACTCCGGAATAAGGCGCACCTTTTTGGTAAATTCCCATTCGAAAGCCCGAAGCCAAACTGCAGTTGCACATGTCTCGCTGTCCTTCCGTGCTCTCACTTCATCTTCTGCATCCTTCCTGCAGATTGGCGAATTCAGATCAATCGTTGGATGAGGGTACGTAAGCCAGCTGC
Source organism: Symbiodinium pilosum (assembly GCA_905231905.1). Classification (NCBI taxonomy): domain Eukaryota; class Dinophyceae; order Suessiales; family Symbiodiniaceae; genus Symbiodinium; species Symbiodinium pilosum. The sequence goes on from CAJNIZ010016546.1 coordinate 79,343, forward strand.
AAACTTGCTTAGATTCTGGTTATCTGCTTGAGGGGCTTTAGGGTTAAAGCTATAGGGCTATATAGGATGTAACATCGAAATACCATACAGAGTATCCGAAAATGAAATTTGCCAAAGATCGGGGAACAATCTTACAGTTGTGTCAGGCTTCGGCTGTTAGCGTTTGAGGACCAGTACGTAGAGCAAGAGACACGGGTTCTTGTTTCATACTCATGTCCAGTGGAAGGACCTAGTACCCCCCACCATACTGCAATTATTGGGATGTAGGCGCTGAAGGGTATATTTGGTGAGTGCGAGATGTCCTCCATCCACAGTTAGCACGGAAGAAACCAAGTGCTTAGCCCCCAAAAACATTCCTGGCCTCTGAGGTTGTGTTGCCTTGTCGCCTGCTTTGCAACATGAGCTACGTGGGGGATCTCCATAAATGTAGGTAAGTGCTGGAAACCTCCAAACCTTAAAACCCTGAGCCGCAAGACGGCAGCGTTTTATTGAGCAGTCTAGCCGGTGAAAACATCCACTCATCACGTTTGCAACACTCCTAACAGCACCAAGCAACGGCAATTTGTAAAACTTGCAAAGCCGTGCTCCAGCCCTCCCGCGAAAGATCCTTACACCAAAGTCCGAAGCCCCATCCTCGTAACCCCCTAGAACCAACATGGAAGCCTAAAAGGAACTGAAACAGACGACTGTCCCTTAAAAACCGCGCTATACGAGTTCCATGATAAATCGAATTGGGGGAGGGTACCGTATACACACCCAACATAACCATACGGAAGAACCAGTGATGGCTGTCTGGTGAATCTAAAGGATGACGCGCACTGCCGGGTGCCAAAAGCTTCTCCCTTTTGCTGCCAGCGCTGTCTCACAACGTCATTGCTTCAAGCGGCGTCCACCGTGCAAAGGAGAGGGGTCTCCCTGAACTGGCCTTTGGTTAGCTAGGAATGAAGGAATGGATCCTTATAGTCGTCCCTATATAAACCATTATAGTAGTTTCCATTTTCTTGTCCATTCCCAGTTAACCATTCCCAGTTAACCCAAAGCCAGTGAAGGCGAGGGTTCCTGAAGCGGCCAAAGTGGAACGGCGCCGGCTTCCATGAAAGCTCTCAAGCTCAAATGTCTGGACCTGAAATTCAAGGGTTTACACATACTGCTGATCCAACACCCGTGTTCCCCCCTGATACTGAGCAAATATCCCTAGAATCCCTCTAAGACTTGACCATGACAAAGCCATGAAGCGCCATCCCCCGAAGCCAAAGCCTATCCCCTAACCGTTGCAACACCCAGACCCCTGCATCTCTGAGCCCCGAACCCTACGGTGGATGGAGGAAATCTTGCACCTCCCTTTATCCACTAAGCATTACAAACTAGGGTTATACATGTATATACATACATATACATATGTATATACATATACAGTATATTGGGGTTACATAAGGAAAATGGAAAAGAAAATGGAAACTATTATAATGGGTTCTAAATGTATCGAACATCCCCAGGAATCCACCAATTCCCTAAACTCCAAACCCAAAATCCTGAAGCGCAGGCACCGGGCCTCCGTGTTGGCAGCAGTTAGTAAGGCCATGTTCCAGGCGGGCCCCACTGAGCCGGGCAAAGCAGCCCTGATGCTTGCACAGCCTGCGTTCAGGGCGCCTCAGTGTGGGGTTGCCTCGCGGCAGCTTTCGGCCGTGTTCGGCGCAGGTGCTCAGGCCGGCCGCGGCCCTTGCACTGCTCACCTTTTTCGCACAGCCCCGCCGCGAGCACGTGCGGCCCATGGCGCAACAAGTCACGTGGAATTCGGCTCGAGCCGCATATATACCCGGGCGGGGCCGACACTGCCATGCGCAGCGCCGTCGGGAAAA
>CAJNIZ010016557.1:0-35392 GCA_905231905.1 Symbiodinium pilosum
TAAACCCTGAACCCTGAATATCCCTGGGCATCAAGTTCCGACGAGCATGGGTGCAGTATTCTCGTGACATCTGCAGAAGCGGACAGCTATTTCTCTCCTAACACTTTCTGCTTCTCGAGATGTGTAGTTGCGTCGTCTGACCCTGAGCTGCGAAAAAAGGGACCTAGGGCAAAAAATGTACTTCAATGTGTCTTCTGCCTGGAGGTTCGGGCTGCGACGCCGGCCGCCTGCTTTTCGAAGCTCGCCGGCTCCAGCAGCAGGAGAGCCTGCGAGTCGACTATCTCATCGCGGCTTTGATGGTTTAGCTGGACCCTTGATGTCCTTCCTCTTCGGGGGGTTCATCTTTGGTGTAAACGTGGGGTTGAGGAGGTTGTCTGAGAGTGGCGAATTACAGTGGAGATTGTTATGGTGCTCATAGGGAGTAAAAGCAATAGTCAGATGATAAGGTGCTATTGGAATCCGGGACTGCTTCGGGATTATAAAGCATGGGCCCTTTTTCCACCCTTTACTTGCCTTTGGTTAGCTAGGAATGAAGGAAACGATCCTTATAGTAGGCCCTATATAACCCGTTATAGTAGTTTCGATTTTCTTTTTGATTCCTCCCTTCTCAAAGGTAATTTTAGGTTGCAAGGTTTAGGACTTGCCCAAAGCAACTAGAGGGCTCGCGGGGTTTGGGGCTCTTCGGTTTCTGTAGGCCTTCTTGATTTTCGTGGCTGCAGGCCTTGCAAGTTCCGGCGCGATTCCCACATTGAGGCGTTTCGTAGTTTCAACCCCAAGCCGTAAGCTGTGCGAGGAAAAACAATGCCCCGTGGCAGCCGCCAAGATTTGAAAGGGCAAACCTCGAACACCAGCTCTCAAAGTCTTATGCTCTTAGAATCCTGATGCCCAGAAGCTTGCCTGGCAAACGAGATGCATCAAAGTGTAGGTGTAGGCACATGGTCAGTCTCCTTTTCTCACATGGCTTAGCTGAGGTGTTTCCCACCTCCTTGGGCCTTGCCGTGGCTGTGACGCTTGCGGAAACAAGCCAGAAGGGCTTGGATACGGCTACTAGGGCTTTGTTCGCTTTGATAGTCTGGAGCGACGGCTAGCAGAACTGTTGTTTGGGTAGTTGTCAGCTTCTGATCATGTCAAGTTTTGCAAGACCGGCATTCATTTGCAATGGCGTCGCAGGTTACGGTCGAGGCAACCACAACATGGCTCAAGGAAGAAGTTGCTCAAGTTCCGGCTTTGCAGGGTTTGGAGGTGGCGGTGGCCACGAAGAGTGTTGCATTGTCCCTGTCAGCTGAAGCAGCAGAGCCTTTGAAGTCCAGCATCACCTTTTGCTTTCCAAGTTAGCAAGCCCCGCTGCTAGAATAAAAGGGTTTTAAGTTTTCTGCCCATGAGAAAGCATGGGCGAGTAAGGAGCTCGTTCCACAAACAACCGCGGACTCCACAGCCTTGCGGATTGTAATTGGATTTGCAGCTCTGCTGTTTCCCACCTGCCTCTTCGTGGCCGGATCATTGTTGGTGAAGCTTTGCGCCTGTTTTTCACGACCCCGTCCCCGTTAGGAAAAAGCTTTAGCCCCTACATGAGTGTCCAAAACCTTAAAACACAAAACCCTAACTAACACACAAAAACAACCCTTTAACCCTAAACCCCATAGATCCCTATATACCCCTATAGATCGCATTAAAGGGACCCAATTAAACCCTATTCGGGGGTCTCCTCGGGGGTCTTCTCGGGGGTCTTCTCGGGGGTACATAGGGTTACATAGGGGATATATTGGGGATATATTGGGATAATGGAAAGAAAATTGAAACCACTATCTGGGGTTTAAGGTTATATGCTTGTCATTTTCCTGTTTGATAGTGAGCCATTCCCTAAACTTTCCCGCGCAATTAAAAACCATGAATCTCAATACAGTCAGGCACTTTAGTCGCATCTGTTTTGTAAATCGCTGCGCGGGAGCATATGCCGGTGGGGTTGCGAAAATCACCGCTCCGCCCTACCTGGCTGTGACGGTGGGCATTTGTCGAAACTTGCGTCTACTTGGTGTCTGGCATTTCAGCCTTGGCGCGCGCACTTCGTAGAACAGACCCCTCCCCCAGTTAAACGAAGGGGTGTTGCGACCCGCTGTGACCCCTTGCATTGCGGCGACTCCTTCGTGATTCTTGCGTTCCCCCTTGGCTGATACGACTAAAGTCGTTGACTGTAGTAGCGTTGAAGCTGGTATTTGATCTCGTATTAATGTTGTTACTGGCGCTGCTGTTAGCATTAAAATCTACTTGAAGCCTAGATAGACCGATCGGAAATATGTTCTAAACCAGTACACACCAAACTAAGTCCAATTAACATTTAATTAATACAGTAAATGTAATTCAAGCCAGTTAGCATGTAAGTAGATTGAAATCAAACCAACTGGAAATCTCCTTAAAGTCAAGAAAGATAGAAGTAAAACCAGCGGAAATGAAATACAGGTCACTTGAAAACGAAATGAAAAGCATTCTATTTTATCAATATTTGTCAATTAAACTCTCACCAAGATATACTAATAAATCAAAACCACTTGAGATTGAATTGAAATCAGTTGAAATCCGTTTAGAATCAAGTAAAGTCTAGTTAGCGTGAATTTGAAATCCAAGTAAAGTCAATCGAACATCTAAGTAAGCAGTAGCATCTACCTAAAACCAATTGACAACCTCATTCGACTCAATTAAGGCTTACTTAAACTCAACTAGAGTCCAGTTAAAACCAATCTAAAACGCAATGAAAAGCAAGTGAGCCATCTGACAAGCGATTGGCATCTAATTAAAGCCAGTTGAAGTCCGATTAAAGTCAATTGGAAATCGAATCACGACAAATTGGAATAGAATCTAAGATCAGTAATAAGAATCAACTGACCACTAAATGAAGATTTCTAATTACGATCAGTTTGAACTGCGATTAACACCAGTTAAAATCTAATTAGAAACAAATTAGTTCAGTTTAGAACAATGCTATAATTTCAGACAATGTTATACTATCGAAATTTCAGGCAGCTGGAAATGTGGTTTGTTATTCCGACCCTCACACAACAATTGCTTCAAGTGAGTCCAGGCTTCTGCTGGACCACCACGCCCCTCTCCCACACACTGCAAGCTGTTTTAGTTGTGCTTTTCTTAGCAAACCTAAATTAGGTAAGACTCTTTTTTTTCGGAACCTTTTGGCCCTGAAAACATCTAGCATTCCGGACCCTCACGCAATACCAGGTTCTGAATAATTACCGGGTTTCCTGTGTAAAGCGGGTCCAACATGAAGCCCAACATTGGACAGAGTGTGCTAGAAGGATACACATTCCAAAAGCATGAGCTTTTTGTTTAGTCTGCTCGTGCTCCATCCCCACACGTGGGACCCGTAACCCAGGCAATTTCACAACACGATCTGTGCAAGAGGGACCTTGGCAAATCCCTTTTTATTTTTCCTTGGATGCTTAAAGGTATTCCTGTCCTCAGAAAGCCCCAGGTGGTATCTTGGCGGTGTGGGAAGCGGCTGGCACCAAGCACAGCGGTTCCTCAAACTCCTGAGCTAAAGCTGTCTGTGGAGGTTTGGCCAGAGCCCACAGCGGATGTTTGTGACATTCGCAACTTTGCATGTCAGTAGGCATGCTTTTGTATGTCTTCAATGTTTTATACGAACTTCTTGGTGATGTTAGGAAGTTTCATGTCTTTTGGAGGATTTGGGAAAACCAGCCCATTTGGCAGACTATGCAGGTATATGCAGGTATATTATTTGTACAAACTTCTACCTTTTCTTTGGGTGCTTTTGGGATGATCAAGCCCTGCTTTGGGGATCCAGGGGATGTGGCGCCCAGGAAGGACTAGCCTCCTCGACGAGAACGACTTCAAGCTGTATGATCCCACAGAGGCAGCCCATGTTCTTGAGGAGACGCGGCAGCTGGACACAGACGAGACGAATATCAAAAAGAAACGCCTTGTACCCAAAGGCAATGTCTGCGAAATGTGATCCCACAAGCCCTTGGAAACCAACATCCCCACATTCTCCTGTATCAGTCGTATTGCCGATGAGTGACTCCGCACCTCCCAAAGCGAAGGGGTCCTGAAGTCCCCTTATGCAAGGGACCATGATTCTAAATTTACATCCCCCTGCAAGAGGTCGAGCGCGTGCGAAGATGAGAAGTCTTATGGCCCTGAAGCAGGGGAAATCGCCAAAACGCCTCATCCCGAAGGCGAGGGCGATAGAAGCCCCTCAGGCAGGGGAAAAGGGTCTTGAAACCAGGGGATTTCCGGGTTCAGGATGGTGCAGATGGGTTTGTCTGCTTGCAGATGTTCCGAAGAAACATGGACTGGTATTCAAACAGGGAAATACAATCCACTGTGCAGAGTGCAGCTATATGCAAGATGTGAGAAACAAGCGACACAAGAAGAAGTCTGCTTTTTGCCAGGCGGCTGAAATCTTGAGTGCTTACGTCTTCATTTAAGGGGAGCTCCTGCTACTGGAGTCCAATGAAATGAAAGCCTTAGGTGGACCCCCCACCCAGTAATAGTGACTATAGGGGATGATAGGGATTATATTAGGGTCCTCCTATATTCCTATTATACCACTATTACAGGGTGGGGGGTCCTCCTAATGAAAGCCCCAGGTTGAAAGCACAAACGAGTTGAATGATATCCGCATTCGCTTCGATGAGCCAATGCCGGCAGAACTGGCGAGATTTTCGTGGGTTAATAGCGACCTTCTCCCAGAGCCACCCGAACCCAGCTCTGCATTTCATGCAAACCATTAGGGTTCTATTGGGGTTATATGGGGATAATGGAACTACTATAGTGCGTTATTTGCGGGTTTGGGGGTTTGGGTTTTCTGACAAAAGTCCTCTACAAAGCTTGCGATGCACATCTCAGTTGACCTGATCTTTGGGCACCCCTCTTTTCTCTTGTCAGGATTTTCCTTCCAAGTCTTTGGCACATCTGCTTCCTTATGGTCAGCGTTTTGGGAGCGCCTGCGAAGACTGCACGTTTCATTATGGTAACTTCGCCGTCGCACCATACACACCCCCATACTTTCCCTCGAGACCCGGACTCGGGCAAACGTAAACCTGCAGTATATACCCTATTATGCTATAGTACTTTCCATTTTAATTTCCATTATCCCTATCTAGCCCAATATTACCACTAGAAGACAAAAGGGGTGTTCAGCCAGTTTCAAAGCTCATTCGAATCCAAACTGGGTCCACCGTGGCGGCGCGCAGTTCCCCAAGCCTTCAGACAGCTTCAACGTGATACTCCCCAACCGCAGCCAAAAATCCTTCAACAAGCCTGAGCCCTGAACTTAGCAGGCTCGTAGGGAATATGGAGCTCTATTATGTAGGATGATACAGGGACCATATTCCTTACCACTGCTAGGGAATATGGGACTCTATTATATAGGAATGATATAGGAATATATTCCCTACCAACTAACCACCAGTAAGCAACTCCAGCCAATAGAGTTTCATTAAAGCTTTCCGTGAGCCAAGGAGCCGCCAGAGGAGCTTTCCTCAGAGGAGGACGTCTTCCGGTGGCCCGCCCCAAAGGCGCCGCCAGAGGAGGCCTGAAAGGCTAGGGGTTATATGGGGATTACATTGGGGTTGTATAGGGGGTATATAGGGAATTATATAGGGAATTATGGAAACCACCAAGGTATGAGACATATAGTGCTTAAGGCTGATATATTTCAAGCAGTGGCTATACATGTTTCCAGGGACACATTTGAGAAACCGGTATGCGAATTCCAAGCGTGCCAAATTCCAAGGCATTGCATTCATTGTTCTATCCTTGCCGCCAGGGTGTGTCCTAAAGGAGTATAGCCCCCCTTAAGTAGATAGAATATGGCTTCGGGTATATTATAGTAAGATCCTCATATACTCCATATTCTATATACTTAAAGGGGACTGTAATTCTTACAGTGGTCTAGAGTATAGAGCCTCAGGAAACAAGAGAATTGAGGGGGCCTTCTACAAGCTGCTCAGCTCCTCGCCAAGATTCCCAAAAACACGCCTTGCATGTTGTTTTAGACGTCCCTGCCTCTTGAAAGCGATTAATATGCCACATGTGTGTAACCATGCAGGCAGCTAGATCGGACAGTGGGACCGTTTTCCCGCACTTACATCACAACGTCATACTGGTGGCCCTGAAGCCCAAAATCCAAGTCCTTCATGGAGGTTTTGCAGGATGGCCAGTATGCATTCCTTGGGAGAGTCCCCTCGATGCTTTTGCAAATCCCCAGACTGTCGATTCTCTAAATAGAGGTACCCAAAAATAGACCCCAAAATAGTATAGTCCTCATTATGGCACCCCGAATTTCGGAAACCCCATTATGCCCCCAAAGTCCGAAGCTCCACCTATTTTGAGCAGCCCAAAGCCCTGCGATGAGGAGGTGCCAGAGCCGAAGGAGCCGACTGTGCCAAAGAAGCTGATACCGAAAAAGGTGGGGAGCGGGGAGCAGGGGCTGGGCTCAGTTGAGGGCTTGAGGCTTAAGGGGTTATCGGGCTAACGCGGGAATTTGGGCTGAGGTTGCAGGGCTAGAGCTTTTGGAACTTCCGGGCTTTGGGCCGGCACTTGGGCATAAGTTTCCTAAAGCTTCAAGGCAGCAAAGTACAGGGGTAGAGTTACCCAGTTACCCACTATCACCCCATTAGTACCCTACATTACCCTATATGACCCATTATAGCAGTTTCCATTTTCTTTCCCACTATCCCAATAAACCCTAAATCCTGAACCCTACAGTAGTTTCCATTTTCTCTTCCATTATCCCAATATAACCCAATACAACCCCAATATACTATAGTAGCTTCCATTTTCCTTACCATTAGCCCAAAATACACCCAATGTATTCCCGAAAATCCGTGTAGTTTCCATTTCCTTTTCCATTATTCCAATAAACCTTAAACCCTAAACCCTAAAGCCCTATAGTGGTTTCCATTTTCCATTATCCCAATATAGCACGAGAAGAATAGATTTTGTATCCACTCATATCTATACCCCAGTTTCCATTTCATTTTCCATTTTATGTTCCATTTGATCCTCCGTTATTGGGGTAATATTGTTCATGGAGGAAATCTTGCACCACTTAGAGCCCCTAAACTGCTGTAATTCCTAGAACTTTAGGGACTTAAGGTGGTGTAGCATTTCATCCATCAACAGTACCCCTATATAATCCTAATGGTCCAAGGTCAGAAAGCCAAAGAAGCGCTCTGCACCTTGGCTGGGGGATTCGAGGGCTCGGCATGACTTCCTTGCCTCAAAGTAGGGGTTATATTGGGGATAATGTTTTAGGGTTATATTGGGGCTATAGTAAGGATATATTAGGGGAATATTGGGGTTATATTCGAGTAATATTGGGGTTCTATAGAGGTTATATGGGGGTTTATGTTAGGGTTGGGGGCTTAGACTGGATGGGTTTCATGTTGGCTGTTTGGTGGGGAAGCAAAAACACTTTAGGTTGGACGCTCGGGTTCAAGGCCCCTATACCAGCAGTCCCGCAACAACCGCTCTTAGCACAGTAGCGTGTTCGGTAGGGTGTATCTAGAGTCCGTGGATGTCTTTTGAGACACCTGAAGCATCAGGGCCCTATCGGATGCTACATTGCCATTAAGAATCTTTCAGAATGAAGCACGCTAAGCTTCATGTGCCGGTGCCGAAAGCATGCTTGGCAAGTAAGGAGCCCAACAAGGAGACGGCCGTCGCCGTACCGGAGCATGGCATTTTCAATTCATGGTTGGAGGATGAGGTGGGCATGTGTGAAAACCCCATGGATGCACCAATATGGCAGGATCTTCCCCAAAGACCCGACAGAACTCCCGCTCAGGTGGAACCACCGCCGTTACCTTGGGAGCAAGATTCCGAAGATTCCGCAGATAATGCTACTTCGCAAGCATCCCCTAGCAAGCAAGACCCCCATGAAACATGGTAAGGTCACGGGGTTTGCTTGATTTTCTATCGACAAGTTTCTCAAGAAGCCGTCCCAATCACCCTTTACTTAGCACCACTAATTTGATTATCACAGAAGCCAAAAAAACGCACCAGCAAGAACAAAAGCAGCAAAAACAACAAACAATAAACTGCCGCCACTGCCACTGCCACTGCCACTGCCACCACCGCCACCGCCACCGCCCACCGCCGCCGCCGCAAAGAATAAGAAAAAACAGAAGAAGAAGCAGCAGCAGCAACAACAACAACAACAACACCACCACCAACAAACAACACCAATCAACCTACAATCCTGCTGCTGCTGCTGCTGCTTATGCTGCTTAGTCATTGCCCCGTCATAACGCATGTTTGTGGATTATTTTGCCTGGTCCCCACCCACCACGGGGTTCTGTTCGAGTCGCAGAAGCTGCGCAGCTCGACGGATCTACTGGCCCTCGCAGGTCCGAGGCATTCCGTCCAAACTCCTGAGCATCCATGTCCAAACCAAAATAACGTTCATTCGCGAGCTTTCCTGAGCATCCGTGCCCAAACTAGATATCGTGCGTCTTGACAGCATCCGATTTCCACAACATCCACGCCCCAAGCAGCATAAGGTCCATGTTTGAGAGCATCCAATTTCCAGAGCATCCACGAAGAAGCCATCACAGCGGCAATGTTCAATAGTACCCGAATTGTAGAGCAGCCATGCCCAAACCAACGTGTAGCATATGGGATGTATTGGAAGCAGAGTGCCTCTGGACGGTGAACAGCTGGAGGTGCCTCTGTGACCTTTCGCTGTAGTCCAGACTGTGCGTGCTGACCATACCCCTCGAATTTATCATTGAGGAAGGGCTTGTAACGGATTAACCTGCGGTGAAAACGCCTCAAATTTTACTCTTGGCCGGTCCTCTGTCTGTTGCACAGAGCCAGTCAGATAATGGGAAGCGCCTCGCTATAGATGTGCTGCCTCAAGACACCTACGGGCCCTAAAAATTGCAGGGCTATGCGGCGGGGTCTCCTAGGACTAGTACTGCTACTAGCACTTCTTCTTCTACTTGTAATACTTTAAACTTTCTGCTGCTGCTGCTGCTGCTAGAAGTATATGAACATATCTATCCATGCTGCAGCTTGTGTATGGGCTGTATCTTGGCGATTAGCGTCCGTATGCGTAGTATTTGTATGATTGCTTTTGCTACCCGCATTGCCAGTACGACAACTCCTCCCACTGCCGCCGCCACAGCCGCCGTATACTATAATATACCAGAAATTACCATAATCTACCATGATGTACTATAATTTACTATAATACACTCTTACAACTTTCACTTGGGTATCCAGTTCTGCTGAGAAACTTGAAGAGCCGAGCCGCTGAGCTGCTCGGCAGAATGCCCGATTTGCTTGAAGCAAAGAAGGACCTGTCCGAGCAGCTAAGCAGCCCCGTCCCGACTTCCCGGGTATTTGTCGCAACTCTGGTCCCTTGAAGAGGTTTCAAAGGGCTGTATGAGCCTTTGCAAGGGATATGGGTTTGAGACTGACCTTCACAGAGTTTGGGGATGGAAGTAGTGCAATCTCAGAATTTTGATGTCGGGGGACCGTACCTTTGGCACATACCCTTGTTAACCGAAATTATGAAACAGGGAGAGGGCCCTAGGGGGAGCCTATCATAATCGCAAGGCATTTCCAGACAGATTTTACGCTGTTTCTACTTGGAGATTCAAGGTTATGATTATGACCCAAGGAGGCTAGCAGTGAGATACCGGTTATGAGTATATTAGGGTCCTCAGGGGGCTGATAGGTGGGTGATAGTATGCGTAGGTTATAATTGCTCTAAGCTTCCAAGATCTTCCAAGTAAGGTTATCCCCACAACCGGCCCTCTTTCCCCGGTTCATCAACAATATTATTCGACGAAACCGGGCATCCGGTCAAAAAAGCTGCCGGGTGGGCCGTCGTAGAGAAGTGTGGAGCTCTGGTGAAGCCGGTGCTTGCTGACAATCCCCTCCCTCTGATATTAAACCCCCACCCCCCCTACATTAAATACTCCCGACATATTATAATGTACAACATTAGGGGAGTATTTTATATTGGGGTGGGGGAAGGGTGGGGAGGTTTGATATTAGGGGGAGCGGATTACCGTTTTTTAGCTTGTTGGTAGGGCCCATTTGCTGCCCTTTTGAGTGATCCTCAGTGTAGCCCTCCAATCGGCGGAGCCTGTGCCTGAATACTGATGCCACTAATAATTTGCAATCCCAATGTTTATCCACTTCTCGAGCCTAGGTTGATTACTCAGACGCCTATCTTGTGGAAGCATATTTGGGAATGATCATCACCACCATCAACATCACCATCGCCTCTAGCGCCATCATCATCAGGATCATCAGCATAGCCATTAATCATGTTTATATTCTTTTTTTTAGCTATTCTGTTCCGTTGCGGTGTGGTATTTGGGCTAGTGTTCGTTTGAACATTATGATTGGCATGCAGATCTTGCATGGCTAGGCCTGATTTGGCAGAGTTGGCCCCCTGGGCCAACCATGCTTTCTCATTACTCCCGTTGATCTCAAAATCATTGGCCGTATCATCCTCATTCTCTTGACTGACTAGACTAGAAGCCTCCGCCGGCGCAGTTCCATCAAAGTTGGGCGCCACTTTTGAACAGGCCGTGATAACATGCTGTTGTTTGCAGTAACCTGCACGAGAGGCTCTAAAGCGGCAAGTTTCTGAAAGCCATGCAGGCGTCAAGTCATAATCTTATGTAATTTCTGGGCCACTCAAACTTCACCCCAAACAGCTGAATCGCAAAGCCCTAAACCCGCTTCGCCACAGGTAGTGTTTACGCCCCCCCCTCTTACCCTAAATGAAATCTGGAGCTGGTTGCATCTGCCTTCTCAGGACCAGGTCTGAGAAATTAGAGTAGTCTCCAAGTTTGCTCGGGTTGATTACACGAACCCATAAGAACCCCTATACAGTCCCCATACAATTCCTCAGGTCGTTTTTGGAGATTCAGTTTTTAGATGCCAATCCCCGGGGTTCACAGTATGACTCTAGACAATGTGATCGAATCCCTTACTCTGAGTATTTCTTTTGATGCATCTATTGAATCCGCCAAGCTCAAATGATGTTTTTCAGAGCCCGGAATCAAATCACCACGACCCTGACGACTCACTTCCGCAAGCATACTTCCCAAACCCTGCAAGTTAGACGTCTCCGAGCCTCAGCCATGGCGGCCAATGCGCATGGACGCCAAGTGCTCGCAGCTCAAGCATGCTGATCCTGCAATAAATGGAGGGGACAGGGAATTCCAATTTCAATTCTTGCGTTGGCCTGCGGAATGTTCAGCTCTGCCGACCCAAAACCTTCTCAATCAGCCAGATTGGGTATTGAAACTCGATTTCAGGCAGAGTCCAATCTGAGTGTATTGGATTCCAATCCTGAAAATGTTTGGACAGCAAGCTCAGGCGGTGCTACCCTCCGAGCAAGCAGCTTCATAGAACACGAAGGTGGCCGGAACGGGTCTGCATACTCGAGGCTCTTAAGCCTCAGTTCCGTTTGAAGCTTTCACGCTGAATGCGACATAGCCTTTTGATAGTTACTACGCGATCCTGCATGCTGTCGCAAGCCAGGTGGGAGAATTTTTGATGTTAGGAGAGTTGAGACTTGAGATGTCTGCATCACAAGTCAGGAAGACATTTCTGCCCGATTGCAGCACGGATATGGATCCCTCGACCAAGCACTGCGCATTGCGGCAGCACCCATGCCATCTACAAAGCATTACCTATCAAAGTGAGCTTGCCTCAGCAGGCCAATGCCTTTTCGCCGGAGGTGCTCTGATTCCAGAGGATGGAGCCGTCCTCCTTCCGACCCTGGCGACCCAGGCAACTTGCAATTTGTGAAATTGACGGTCGCACTGTGGTGTGGCTGTCGGCTTGATTTTCGGGTGCACTGCGCAGTACATTGAGTTTAGGTTGGTTTTCATAGGGAAGCTGAGGACCCATTAACGGAACTCGCGTAGCGCTTGACAGCTTTGGAAAAGTGGCGATAAGCCTCAGTAGCTAATATGAAATGCAGAATCAGACTTCCCCATTATTTCCTACCCTGTAGCCCCCATATCTGAACCCGACCCGGTTCCTGCAGCCTCCTGCTCTTGAGCGAGCTTTGCAAGGTACAGACAGCGGTGGCAGGGGGTCGTGAAGCAGATGTAGCAGCCGCGGTCTTTCGTCTGGCCCAGCAGAGTTTAGCACTGCCATTCAGTGCAGCATCAGCCGAGGCTGCCCCCAATGGTCGTGATGTGTTTGGGGATTGATCTTGTCAAGAAGGAATGGGTTGATTTGCGAGTTTTGGCATCTCCCAACTGCTTTCCACAAGTCCAGTGTTGGACCACTCTCAAACCAAAACTCTGCACGAGCTTGCCGAAAGATTGTTGCGGCGGCCTTGGCAGCGGTGGCCGGCCTGGCAGATCCAGATCTACTTGGCAAGGCAGATGCTTGGCCTGGGATCTGCAGAAGAAATTTTACGACGCGTTAGCTGTCATATCTGATCTGGACTGGGTGCAATTGGGTTGTGTAAGTGAAATTGCAAGCAGTGGCACCTCTGAAGAAAACAAACTGCCAAAGGATTGAGACCCCAAACCCAGCTTAGCATCCTGCATGCCAGAAGCAGCGTGGACTCTCAATGGAGGCAAGCAGGGCCTCTCCAAGCGAAGGACATGGGAAAAACAAGAGCGCCCTGGTTTCTCTGAAGCCCCAACTTCTGCAATCTACACGGAAAATAGCTTTACATATGGACTGACCCAAGCCCAGACAGCCATTCTCACTCCAGCGCTCTCACTGCAGGCAATTGGTCGCTCCCACATTCTACGGGTACTGGAGGACTGACTGACCTGACCAGCAAGTGGATGCACCTGTGGTTGTTTTGTCCACCTTCCTCTGTCGTTCTTCGTGCTTGGTGCTAAGTATACAAGAGCCGGCGGTTGCGGCCAAGAGGCATCCGACAGAACAAGACGCATGTTTTTGTACGAGCCCCCAAAAGCCCACAATTTGCGGAAATTCAAACATGCGTCCACCCCAGATCCTGGAAGTTTTCGCCGACAACAGGAGTTGGCCCGGCATATTGACACTTACCAGCCGCGCCTAACCTTTTTTCATTACCTGATGTCTACTTGAGAAATGATGGAATGGGCCACAGGGACCACAGGAAAGAGCATAGGACTGAGGGAGCTGCTCTGTGATTTTCATGCTACAGCGCTAGAGGATGCAGAAACTTTGTTTTCTACCAGGTTGGCTGAGCCTTGGGGGTTATCACTGGGCTTCAGGAGGGTCCGAGTTCAGTTCGGCACAACCTCCCTCTCATGCTGTTTTCATCAGATTCGTGCTTTGGTCTGGCCCGTGCGCCGAGGTACATCTTCAGCTTCTTATCGCGCACGGGCTATGGAACAATTGCAGGCCGTGCTTGCCGAATTGTCTAGCTTGTGATGTGCGTGAACAGTCTTTAGACAGCGTTTAAACTAAGATTGCGTATCAACCCCAACCTTTCATCCAGGGCCACACCATACCACATTCATTGCCCCACCCTTCAACATGAGCAGGCCTCATCACATACTCGAAGCCCCGGCCGTAGAGGCCGCCTAGCAGCGGGTATTCCCCTCAGATTTTAGAGCTTTTGTTGGGAAGAACACCTATAATATATTGGGTTTTAAAGGGATGGTAGACAAGAAATGGAAATTACTATATGGTATAAGGTTACTATATTTTCAGCCTGTGCCCCAGGAGTCTCGAGGGCTTCAAGACATCCGCATGTTGAACTGCAACAGGGCACGTGGTGAAATTGCAGCCATGGCCAAGTTGTGGCAGGAAACCTTGCACGGACGGGTCCCCAAGATAGGCAGGGTGAAAAGTAGCCAAGATATGACCCCAGACAGATACAAGGAACTTAGGGGACTTGAAAACCCAACTAGTATTTGGGAGGCCTACCCATGTATCTCCGTTTTCATGCCTTGCACGTCTTGCTGATCTTCCCACGATCCGCCTGTCAGAGGCCTCGATGTGGCAGCGCGGCGGACGCAGGCGGGATCTTGTTGCACAAGGGAGAGAAATCAGACTCGGGTTTTGGGGTATCCTGTGTTTTTGAATTAGCAATACAAAAAGCATCAATCCCAAAACAGCGTGTTGAATCGCAGGCCAGCATCACGTCATTGCAGTCTTGCACCGCGCCTGTACTGGTACTACAATGTTTTTGCCTGTTGCTGAGATGATTATACAACGCTTTGTGCTCAAAACGTCTTGTGTCCCTAAGTCCTGTCACATCTGCTGACTCCTGCGCCTGACATGATCTCTAGAGTTCTAGAGTCAGAAGCAACGCTCCAAGCTTTTCGCATCGGCGGAAGAATTTGTAAGTTCTTATGACTGCTGCAACCCCACCAGAAGCAGCATAGCCCCTCCACCTGCGCATCAAGCACCGTTTCTGACATCAGATACGGTAACCCAAGCTCCTGGAAAAACTCATCCAATCCCTGAAAGGCACCAAACACAAATGAATGTTCCTGTGTTGCTTTATGCGTATGACTGTATGACATACGTAGACGTATATACATGCTCCTGGCGTTGAATCGTGCTGGGAAAAAACATGGTGGAGGAAGGAAAGCCTCAACCGTATAGTGGGAAGGGACAAGTCACGGCACACAACCAACTCCTATGCCCTTAGGGATTTTCACGCGTTCATTGTAGTACAATTTGACAAAGCCAAGGACTTCTCAACGAGTTTTTTTAAAGGTCTTGTGGGTTTTCAGACAAAGGCAGCTCTGGCCTCCAGCTGTGTCTGGCTGCTGGCTGCATTCTGCCGGGCAATGGGCTACGGCCCCATGGCTGAGGTAGAAGCCCAAACAACCATGGAGTAGTTTAAAGGGGCTGAAAGGGACATACTTCTCGAAATGGACGGAAGTACGGTGCACCCAAGCTGGTGGAACACTGCTATCAGGTGTCCCAAACCAGAATTTTGTTTCTACAATGAAATTTTTTCATGCAGGAGGTTGCGTGAGCTCTTTCAGCCAGCTTTGCTCAGGATGCTTCTCTGCTGAAATACTCTGGGAATGGTGCAACGCGGACCCGCTGTTCATAGGAGCGATGTTGCCTACATAACTAACGTCCTTTTTGTGTCGAGCTTGAAGAAGTTGAAAGAGAATCCAGCGCAGGACTGCTGGTGCGAAGCACGTTGAATCTTGAGCAGTCGCTGGGCAGTGGATTTTGCATCAACCTTGCGAACCTTTTTGAGTGGCCATATGCCAGGCTTATCCAAGCCCCCAGCCCAAGCGGGGTTTGTATACGGAGTAGTGCCTAAAGCTGGGCCCAGGTTATTGCGCTTGGCACCGGAGACTTATTCGGGCCTGCTGCCTGCTTACCTGCATGACCTGCAGACTGCCGTTGTCCGAGCCTTCCTGGGATTGACCCGCGTGCGCCCCAGAAATGAGCTCCGTAAATTGCAGCAGTAGTGCTGGTAGTATACATAGATGTACCAAGACTAGTAGCAAAAGTAGTAGTACTACTAACGCGGCTACTACTGCTACTTTGTATTACTAGCAGCACCAGTGGCATCACCACGAGCTCTGGCACCAGCGGAAGAGCCAGTTGCATTTGCGTTTGGTATTCCTTTCTGGTAGCAAGATCCTGCAAGAATCCGCGCGGCGTTTATGGTGCGATGTGAGCTGTAGTCTAAAGGGGATTATATAGGAGACGATGAAAAGGGTTATTAAGGGGCATGCTAGGAGTTTAGACCCTAAACCCTAAACCGCCGACAGGCCTGCTATATTTGCTGTGGGTCCTTGCGTAGCTTAGCGGTGTTTGGCTTAGTGGTTTTGGGACTTTGGGTGCTTGATGGCAGGCCTGCGCCTTAGTTGCCCATGGATTTAGCGGGAATGAACCTTGCTATGCCGTCCGAGCCATGCAAGCGGCAAAACCCCTAGGAAACATTAAGGGGAATGCTGGCCTAGGAGTTATATTGGGGATGCTGGGAGTTTAGACCCTAAACCCTCAACCCCAAACACCTAGAGGTTATTCAGGGGGATGCCAGGGGTCTAGACTATAGCTCATGTGTGCTGAGGGCCAGACATTGTCTTTGCAGAAGTGGTGCCGAAGCATGTGGGGACCGAGACCTTGGAGGTTGGTAAGCCCAAAGATGTAATATTATTACTGTTATGGGTATTGTTATCAGTATAATGAGTATCAATAAGGTTGAAAACATGGGCCACTATATCCTGGGATCCTATATACCTAATATATACTCTATGTGTACCCTTAAGGGTCCCTAGAATCCTATTAGGGGCCCATAGTTGCCAACCTTTCAAACTTGGAGCTAAGAACTCTGTGTTGAAGGAATCATTTGATTCCGTGAGTTGTTGCGTCGTTCCATGGCTTCAGCGAGTGCTTCTAGGGATCCGCTCGCTTCTCGTATGTTTGGATTGGGTTCCAGGTTGGGATGTTAAATGAAAGATTACTACTAAGCCCCTCAGATACATTGTTTGGGAAATGCACCTGCAGCCTGGACCCCAAGCCCTGAAACCCCAGAGCCTTGTCTCGCAGGTGTCCTCTCCAGCATTACAGTTCGCGCGCCACTGGTCCCTCCTCGCAGTTGCAGTCTGCGAGACCGGCCTTGTCTCCGTTCTGCTGGACGCTGCGGAAGGCGCGCGCAACCCAGTTTTCCATAGGGTGTTTTTCATCAACGGGAAGTTGAAGTAGGCAGGCAGGAAGGGACTGGCCTCTTATCCTTGCAAGCCGGGTGTGCCAGAGATGCCTTCTTGTTAAGGTAGCGCAGGCAAGCGCAAACCTGTCAAGAGATCCAGCGATTTACTGCAGGACGGTGGGTATTCTAGAGGACATCTGGCTACAGCACGCGGCGCAGTTTCACAGAGCCCGGCGGTGCTCTGTCAAAACAGAATTGCCGAGGCCTAAACAGCTGAAACAAGGTGAGGGTCACGCAGGGATAAAAATCCTTGGGGCTTTTGTTGTCTCGGAGGAAGTCCGACATTCCACTCGGATCAAGCTCAATTTTTTGCATCCGGGCTCTGCGCCTTTGGTGGCAGGAATCGCAGAAGCTCCTACTTCTGAGGATAATTAGAACATGCATGTGCAGCGCCGTCGGCAACGTTCGGAAATATGGCAATAATTGAGGAGAACAGAATGAAGACTTCAGGAAGCATAAAGCATGAACTTCCGCAGCGTTTCGGATCATTTTTTTGAATTTACGGGTACTCCTTCTTTATGTGACGTGATGGTTGCTGAAACTCAGCCGCAGGATGTACTTTGCAGTCCCCAAAAGATCTGCGAGCCACACACGGCTTCCAGGACCTGTGCGTGAAGCAGGATCGCACTTGGCTGCCTTCTTTGCGCGCTTGCTGAACGCCAATCTCCAGGACCTCAAAGAAGGTCATTTCAAGAGGCCTCAATACTGGTTCACACTGGTTGGTAGCGTTCCCGGTATCATCTTGCAGTGAAGACCCAAGACCCTCAGTTCTGATGAGTTTGCTTGAAGTACCTGGCTGGTCATGGTATTTCCTCTGTTCAGGAGCCAGACTGCCATGGCAAAGAGGAAGAGCTGCTGCAGGCCATGCAAGCAACGGCAGCAAGGGGTTTTTCAGTTTGAGGCATACTTCAGAGGTTTTTGTTGAGAGGCCTGGGGGCCATGAAGCTAGAATTCACGCCGGCCTCACCCATTGATGATGTGGCCCTAAGCTTATCAAACAAAATTCATATGGACACATGGGCAATGGAACATTTAAACAGGATGAAATGCGCAGAAGAAGGGTTGGCAAAGCTGCAGGTAGAACAAAGCTAGGTGAAAAAGGTGGAAAAAGTAAACACCTGCTAAACAGAGGTTAAAACAAGGTGGACATAGCGTGGGCTGTATTCAACAGGTAGCCAAAAAAGCCGAAAGGTGGCGAAAAAGGTAGAACAAAGGTAGAGAAAAGGCGAACAAGGTGGAAAAAGGTAGTGTGACAGGTGAGAAGAGGGTTGCTAACAAGGTGCAAAACAGGCAGAACAACTTTAAAGGCGGAAAAAGGTAGACAAACATGCAGACACACGGCAGAAAATGGGTGGAAAAACAAGTGGCAAATCTAGAACAGGTAGAAAAAAGGGGACAAGGCTCATCCAACTTTAGGGTTTAGGGTATTCCTCACCTTCTCTCAACCTATCCACCTCGCTTCGACCTTGTTCTCTCGTTCTTTTGCCTCTTCTCCAGCTGTTCCATTTACCTTTCTTCTACCGTTGCCTTTGCAATTTGCCAATTTTCTCTACCTTTTTCCACCCTTTTTCCCGAAGGCACCGCGACGGTTTCCTGGTCAAAAAACGGTTGCCTTGCTTACACTACAGCACCTACATCGCCACATGCACTACACCACATCACCTCACCACAGCACCTGCACCGCTCACGTACACCACGCCACAGCACCTAGACCGCTCACATACACTGCATCACCGCACCTAGACCGCTCACATGCACTACACCGCAGCACCTACGCCGCCCACATGCGCCACGTACACGCTTCTATTCTATTTCCTTTCATTTCTTAGTCTGGGGTGGGTTTGGCGGGGTAGGTGGGATGCACCCTCTGCAGGTTTCGTGCCTGTCGAAGCGCTCTCGCTGTGGCGCCGTGCGTATTTGCAACGTCGCCGGCGAACCCTCTGCAGGGACCGCACAGCACCTACGCCGCACCACATGCACCACAGCACTTGCACCGCCCACACACCACAGCACCTACACCGCACGACATACACCAGAGATCCTACACCGCCCCTATTTTGTTCGTAGCACTAGACCACGACTGCAGTACCTAGAACACCCCCGGATACGCTTCCCTTGCTAACGTCGAACTGGTTGCTTTCGGGATAATCGGGGTCTAGTTTATACAAACCCTTCGCTCTTTGTTCAAGAATTCTTTTGTAGCCCCAAGCCGTAGCTTTCTGAAACCCCTGACCATCTAGACCTCCGCCGTTACTGCCCCCCTGGGGCTGTAATGCGCAGGCATGCCACGTGGCCGCAGCCCACTTCCGCGATGCCCTGCAAGACGTGCTTCATGTGCAGAGGCGCCCCTGAAGCGCTTCAATCACTATATATGGGTGAGTTAGATTGTAGGGTTCCGCTACATTTCGGTGAACTGCAAGGCTCCCTAGCAAGTTTTTAAAATTAGGGGGGTCACGGCAATCGCCCAGAGCACCACGCTTGTATTCATGGCGTAGCGCTTTTCCTGTAATCCGGCGCAATACGAATTACATGTAGCAGATTTTAGCATGAATGGGGTTTGGGGGGGTGGGGGCGAAAGTTACGATGAACCGTCCAGAGTCCAGACTGGCCTCTGATGAAATCCAGGCCGCAAAATGCAGTGCGCCAGCTGGGTGAAGAAGTTGCAGCGACCCAGAAAAACCAGTAGCAGAAGCCCAAATGGTAGTTTCCCTAAATAAGGGGACCCCAATATAGACCCCAATATACTATAATCCTTATTATTTGGATCCCCAAAATGGTACCCCTAATTTTGGGATGCCCGCAAATACGATATACATGGCCTACCTGTTCGGCTCAGGTCAGCGTTTTCTTCCATGTATCAGGGCAAAGCATTCGTCCCGCATAGACCTTGTTGCTTTTTAAGGACCAAAACTAGGTGACACTTCTGGATATGTCGTAGATGATACTACGGCTTTTGTATTTTGGCGACTTAGTTGAATTGCCATGATGTCAGCCGAGTACAGGCAGCCACAGAATGCAAGACTTTGAAAATAACCAGTGCTCAGGAAGTGTCCTTATATCTTGCTCCCACCTTTCCTGAAAGCAAGATGGGATACTAAGCATCAGGACCCCTGAAGGGGCATCATGTACAAACCTGAATTGTTAAGGACCCTTATGTAGCATGTCAAATCCCAGTTCTAGTTGTTTAAGCCCATCCCGTAATCTTGATGGAGTCCTTCAAGCCCCAGACATCCAGGGACCTCTAAGCATCCATCGCTGCCCCTTTATTCTGCCATGCCTGGGCGATACGTCGTGCACGGCGCCTACCTTGTTAGGGCCCTGGAGGACCCTCGGGCCTTAAGGCAATTCAAGGCTTCGGCATTCGGATTCAGCGTTAGCCAGTGTTTTGGCATTTGAGGCTGAGGGGGACCGATGCAGCATGCAGCCCGGACTTTGCACAGAGAGCGCGTCCTGAGTTTGGGGTTCCGACTAAACTGACTAAATATCCTCCGGCCATTGAACCCGAAAAACTCATAGCCCTTGTACCTCATGCTGTACATTCCCCAGCATCAAGCACTACAACCTAAACCCGAATCCCTGACACCCCAAGAACCCAGATCTCCTCAAGCCCTCAACCCTTAACAGCCCTAAAGACGAGCCCTAAATCCCTGCCAAAAACCCCTTACAACTCTCTACAACCCAAAAAGATTTTAACATTCCCCTCTACAACGAGCAGGAACTTAAACTCCAGAAAATCCCTGCTATGTTGAGAGCCACCCAACTAATCTGGTTTAGGGTTTAGAATGGCCCTACCCAGCAATGAGTAGTGGTACTGTATTTGGGTGGAGTTTATGCTTAGGGTGGGAGTGGGAATTCATAAGCCTAAGCTCTTTATGGCATCGTAGTTTTTATGTTCTCCTGACATATCGTGGAAGAAAGATGTATAAGCTAAACCCAAATCCCAAATAGTACAGTAGTTTCCATGTTGTTTTCCATGCCCTTATATAACCTCATGTGCCCCTATTTAACCCGACATCACCTTGTATGCCCTCAATCCGAACCTTCCTATGTAACCCACCCTAAACCCTAAATAGTAGTTTCCATTTTCTTTTCCATGATAATATAACCCTTATATAAACCCTATAGGAACCCTACAATCCCTTAGGTTACCCTAAACCCTATGTAACCTGTTGGAGAACTTCAGCCCTGAAGCGCTGTAGGACCTAAGTGGCCAGAGCCATGGTCAGATCGGCAGAGACCTGCTCGGGAAGGTCCGGCAAAAAGCTTGCCGTTTAGGGTTTAGAATTTAGGGGTTAGGGTTTAGGCTGTAGGGTTTAGGGCTTAGGATTTTGGTTAAGAAGGCTAGCCTCCCCTCAGATGAAACGCCCCCACCTCCCGCAGAATAACGACAAACATGAAATGCAAGATATTTGTTATCGGGGATTTGGGAGATTTAGTTGCTAGAAGTTCGCTCTCCTCCTTGATAAGACAGTGCTTTCATGACGTTCTGTGTGTGGGACTGTGTATCTGCGACCTGGCCTTGCAAAAGGTGTTCAGGAGATTAGATTCCTCCTGGACGGATGAGCAGACGCAGCTAATGCTGGAAGCAGCTGGTATTACAGGCGCCTGTTGTGAACAATGCAAGCATCTAACACTAGTTCCTTCCCATGTTCCACATTGTCCAATTGAGGGAGTCCACAGACAGAACGAGAGAGAGACAGAGACAGAGAGATGAAGTCCATACCTGAAGCACTGCAATGGTTGATAGTCTGATGGGGGTCCCGTGGTTTCTTCTGGTGCTTTGCTATATTCAGTAGTCGGGCCCTTGGCAGTCCACGAAACTCCAACAGACCTGCACCTGCTTGGGGCTGTTCCCCGGCCCTCCTGTGCTGGGGGAGGGAAGAGCAGTGAGGAGCAGAAGAAGGAAGAAGAGCAAGAGAGAGAGAGACAGACCTTGCTAGTTCCACATCCTTGAGTTGCTTACTAAATTGGAAGTGAGGAGCAGGTAGCTTCCAGGTCGGATCAGGAAAGGCTTGCATAAACATGCCCAAACGCCCGCTTCATTAATTCCTGAACTTGAAAGCACCATGGAGTAAAGCAGAAGCTGCTTCAGGTGCTGACATTGATTGTTGTGAGCTTTTAGCCTGGCTTTTTTCGCCAGAGAAGAGCACCAGGGCAGCATCGAGCGCCGCTGCAGAATTGATGGTTTCCTGCGCAGCACAGCTCCTGACAATTTGTTGCCCGACCCACCAAGGCATCAATTTATACCCGGTGAAAAACCAATCGCCGATGCGGAAAGCTGCATTTCTTTCGGAGCAATGGGAATCTTGGTCCATTCTGTGCAGCACATTTTTTGCTTGTGGGAAGATGACCACGAGATAAGCTGGTTTTTATGAACCAGCTTTGGGATATAGAGTATACAGAGCAGATTCAAGGTGTAGTCAGGAAAGCGATGATACCTCATCGGCTCTCTTCTATATTTGTGATCTCTTGAAAGGAGCCATTCCTGGCAGTTGTGCGGGGCCATCTCCACAGCACCATTGCTCGCCTCTGGGCCTGGCAAAGTTGGTTTAGGGTTTAGGGCTTGCGGTTGAAAATCTGGGGCCATGGATGGGAAAGGCAAAGGATTTCAGAGCCCGTCCTTGAAAGCTGTGTACGTCTCATGAGCTTCGCGCCCCGGGTGATGATCTCACATTCCTGCCACCAGAACCACCATATTTCTGTCATGTGCTTCTTTCAATGATTGCATGCCAGAAGCAAAGCCCCAATCTCCAACTTACTGGTGGTTAGTAGAGAATGAGGGAAGGTACTCCCAATTGCCTATGAACCCCCGGGGGAGCTAAGGGGCTAAAGCCGGCTTCTCACTCCACGAAGTAATGCCCTCGCATGACGTCCTCAATGCTCTCACGGAGCGCTGCCAAGAGTTGACGGAAGCCTGGCATGGGCGAGCGCTTCGGCTTCAGTTTGGGTCTAAAGTTGATTCGAGCGGTGGATTGTAGGCAATCTTGCGCCACTTAGGACGCCCAATGTAAGGTCTTCCTTTAGGATCTAGGATCTGCAAGAAGGAAGGTGGTGCAAGGTTTCCACCATCCACAGAAGCACAGTTCTGGGTGTTCCTGCAGGAGGCTGGGCTCCAGAAGGGCTATTCTACAAACAGCGCACGTTGTGCTGTATTAGGGCTATAGATACAAAATTGGTTATATTGGGGTTATATTAAGGTTATATTAGTGTTATATTAGTGTTATATTCGGGGTTATATTGGGGCTATATTGGTAGCATGCGCCATGCATCAGCGGGCTCAGGCAAACATAGGCATGGTCTATGAGTTCTTCACGGAGATGGCGGAGCATGATGGAAGCCAATCTGAGTACAGCTTCGCCTTTTATGTACAACGTGGTATTGCTGTGCGGATGTTGAAATCTCTCTTTTTTTGCAAGCATCCTTTTTGCGAACATGTTCCGCTTCACCCAGGCCTCTTACCCCAAGGCCAAACTCTGAGGATTCTGGTTTAGAGTCGGGGAGCTTCTTTAGAAAAATATTTCAGGCAGCAAAGACCCACTTCACAGTACAGCCATGGTTCCTCCTTACCTGGTTGCAATGCTGAACGAGTCATTGGCATCGGAAATGCTTCGCATGTGTGGGATGCCATTCGGAGTGCACAGGTTTCTGTGACCGTCGTGCGGTGATGAGAACAGAGGAGAAGCAGTACTGTAGCAGTCATTTGCTATGGAATTTCATAATTGATCTGTGGAGCCATCATTCACCGCGTGATGTAGCACAGGCTGCAGGAACAGCGCAGGCGCCGTCAAGGCAACTATTGCGGCTACACGTTTGAAGGTGGGTTAGTAAGCCGGATTTGAGCCACATTCTGCTCTAACAGCATAACATAGTTGCCATTGCTGCAACCACTTACGGTAGGGGGTTAGATGCGGTGAAGACATGCCAAAACAAGTTGGCTCGTTTACGAGGAGCTGGGGGCGCATCAAAAGCCTGGCTTTGTCTCATTTGGGTCTTCCGGGCCTGAGCAACACACCATATCATATCATCTTGAGGTCTGCCTGAGGTGCCCCTATATTGTTATTATGCAAAGAATCCAGGATCATAACACTAGTAATGTGGCTCCGACATCACTTATTGAGGACTTAAACCTTACTTGGATCGTCTCAGGTCGCCATAACTCGAGGTTTGAGAGTAGCTGCAGGTGTGGAAGCTCTGCCTTGAAAACTGAGGACATAGTCCATACATGTTCCGAGACATCCCGCAGTGCCTTGGCAGCAGCATAGTAGCACAGACCTCACGCTCTAATATGAAAAAAAATCCCGGTCCCCATTTTCCTGGTCGTGAATTGACAATTGAAAGCCCCCAACCCAAGGCCTTCTGGCAGAAAGCGTTGGGTTGTACCTCCCGCTACAACCCTCAAGTCCAGCAACTCTGAGCAAGAGACTCAAGCCCTAGCTGACAACTGCTACAACACCAGCGCGTCTTGCCTCATCCCTGAACCCTCAATTTTCTGCCATGGCTTAGGCAGCGGTCGGAAGACGGTTACGTGCGCCTGCTGGACGGCCAGGCAAGACGGTCTGCTGAGAAGAAAGGTAGGGGCCCCCTCTGAATAAGGATAATAGGGCATTGCGATCGTTTCGGGGGCTCTACTTCTGGAATCCCCGAAACGGTCTAAGCACTTACGGCTTAGTGGCTGGTGGTTAGTAAGGAGTGGAGGAACGGGTATATGGGGATGTATAGGGCCATGGGGTTTACTGATAGGGATCCATTCCTCAATCCCCGGCTCACAACCGACAAGGATAGGCGATTCTGTCTAAGGATTTGTGTGTAATTTGGGATCTATGTAGGGGCCCCCCAGGTATGGCAACATCCAAACAGCAGCACAGTAAATGCCCCAATATGGTACCGTTCTATATGGGAGGGGAATATCTACTAGGGAGGTGGGGAGGTTATTGTTAAAGGTATTGCCTCAAAAGAGAAGCAGACAAAATAACCGAAGGAACGCTTAGCGGTGGCAGCTTTAGGGGCCGGTCGTTCCAGAATGAACGTTGGTGACAGTTTGGGAGAGTATAAAGCCTTCTTTGTGGATGTGGAAGAAGGGTTCATGCAATATCCAATAGGCCCTGGACTGGATGTTGCAGTGATGGCACGTTTCGTGAGTTATTTGTCTATGCTGAAACCATTTTGCTGCTTACAACTTCTTATGTCCCAAGCTACGCTGGAGTCTCATCTCCTGCAACTTCATGATCTTCATCACCACTCCTTAGAGAGACATGTTGTCGTCATGATGGATGTAGTCCCCGTGGGTTGGCTGCGTCATGTATGGGCCTTGAGCCAGTAGAGCTCGCGGTCCGTATTGGCGTGGCTTCTGTTTCTGGCAGACACGCAAGAGTCCAGATGCAACAAAAAGGGGCCGGTCGTGCTACAGTGAGATGGGGATTTCCCAAAACTAGTGGTACCTTTTTGGGAGGTCCCCATAGTAAGGGCTATAATAGTTTGCGGTCCATATTGGGGTGCCCTTGTTCATATGTACCAGAGTATCAAGTTTTACTTCTAGTTCTAGCCATATTTGCGGCTGGAAGACTTTCGCTCCTGACTTGCTGGTTATTAGTAGGGAATAAGGGAATATACCCCCAATTAAAACCCTGTATACTGTATACCCTTCTTCCCCACTAAGAACCAGTAGGCTGAAGCCGTGTCAGGTACGGCAGACGCTTTACCGAAGCCACTCGAAGGCTGTGACCACGGAAGCGACAACCAAGCCCATCCCGTTAGTGGGGAGGCAGGCTGATTGGAGCTTAGGGGGGAATATGGGAACACATTTTATAGGGATTCTACAAGGATTTCAGAGAACCAGCAATTAAGTAGGGTGCAGGGCATTTGGATTTGATGGTTTTGTGGGATTGATTGTTGAAACTGCGATCATGTGCCTTGCACGTTGCGGGGTTCCAACTGCAAATAAATCCTATTGGAACCCGTTCTGTGATTGTCATAACCCTAAACCCCAAAATTCTGGAAGGTGATAGAGGGCAGAGCTGAACCCGCAATGCAAATCTCAAGCTCCAAAGCCTCAACCCCCTCGCATTGACAATCCTGCATCCTCAATCGAACACCTTCAAGTCCAGCCGCTCACGGGCCTAGTCCTAAAATCCTAAAAGCCTAAAACCCTAAACAACTAACTGTCAACCTTCAAGATGCCAGAGCCCTCTAAGCCTCCAGCCCTTGGGGTTTGGGGTTTAGCCCACATCCTGGGCCCTGGTGGCCCTGGTGAAGGATTCAGCAGACAGCCGGGGAATCCCCGATTGACAATCTGCAGCTCCCCAACCTGATGCCTCGGAAGACTGCACTGCTTCTGACGTGTGGGCATCGCATCTTGGGCTTCAGCTGATGTTCGTGGATTAAACAAGTTGCTGTCATATTTGGGACGTTTTATGGCACGATCCTGTGACTCCATTTCAAGAGGATGGAGTGCACAGGGGCGCGAATGATGTGCTTCTGTTATGGGGTGTTTTGGTCATGCAGCTATGTAGAGGTGCTAGACTGGGGTCTGTCAGGGTATGTCGTGAGCATTTCTGTGCTCTCATGTTCTTGTACGTTGCAGTGACAAAGCTTCAAGAGGTCTAATTAGCCTCAGGAATGCAGGTGCTTGGAGATATCCGCAAGAATCAAGAAATGTGCGCATCACCCTCTCGTACTTGCACAGGTACTTTCAGCAAGGCTGTTGCAGATTGCCAGGGCTCCTTTCATCATATTTCGCGTGTTCTAGCCAGTTATGGGCCTTTTGAAGACGGCATTGGGTGTAGCTGTGACGTGTTCTGTTGCCAGGTATTGTTACACCACATCTGCATGCGAAGTATGAAAGGACAATCCATTAGCTTTGGGGCCCTGGGTTGTGCAAGATTTCCTCCACTCAAAATGCCCTTGTGATTCCTGGAGTATAGGGCATCATAGCTGGTGCAAGATGTCCTGCATCCAGGGTGCAAGCCCGCATCCATCATATTATTAGTAGTATGGGTACCTTGCTATTCCTCCTACTGCTGCTACTACTCTGCTGCTGCTGCTACCTGCTACTATAGCCTCCCCCCCTTCCCCGCCCCCTCCTTCCCCCCCCAGGCCCAGGCATTATGTTTTGCTTATAGATTGGGGTTAGGGGAGGGGTGGGGGGGGTTGCTCCGTACAAGCCATACCCTACGAACAAGTTTTTGTCTCACAAGAGACGAGTTCATGTTGTGCTCAAGCTCGCAGCTCGGAAGGTTCGCACGGGAACTCACGGACATGAAGCCGCCCGATGACGACAGCTACTTCTTGTATATCCTTCACAGTTGAAGCATACTTAGCATGTCACCGCACCGAGCCCTGAGAATATGGCCCTTATCATGCACTGTTAAGAAGTGGGGGCAGGACTCAATGTACTACCACTACCACTGCCACCAGCCGCCTTGTCGGGAAATCATATTACGACCTCATAACCAACGTTAAGCAAAACATCATGCCTAGGGAGGGGGACGCCTACTGCTAGAACTGCTACTGAACTACTGCTGCGACGACGAGGACGAAAACGACGAAGACGACGAAGAAGACGACGAAGACGACGACGACGGCGGCGGCGGCGGCGACGACTACTTACTAACTCCTACTACTACTACTACTACTACCACCTACTACTACTACTATTATTAGTATTACTACTACTTCTTCTTCTTACTACTATTGCTGAGTGCTGCTGCTGTTGCCACCACCCCCGCCCCTGCCACCACTGCCCTTGCCATTGCCACTACCACAACCCCTGCTGCTGCTTCTTCTGCTACTATACGGCACCATCACCTCTTTCCCCGCCAGCCAACTACGATGAGTGCTATGCTAGCTACTGTTGTTCTTGCTCGTGTGGGATGTGCCGGCGATCCAGCAGCTGATGCTCTGAGGCATTCAACAGTTTTTGGTCGGGGTGCTCCGATGGAAGCAGCGCCGGATTCTTCAGCTTTTGTTTCCCGACACCGATGCGGAGGCCATGGCAGACATAAATGAAGCTCGGATGATTTCTCCGATTCTGCATCTACGTATTCCCTGGTCTTGCAGACTGTGTAACATGATCCTTGATCATGTTAGGCCCGCAAAAAGTGGCCCTCTACTTGCCCTACTTCCAACAGCCGAGGCAGTCAAGACAAAGGCTTGGGATCTGCAACTAAGCAGCTGAGCTGCAATTTAAATTTTGCATGGGGGTCGCAATTTGTCGTTTTGAAGTGTCCTTCAGCCTTGTCCACTGCAGCACGAATACCCCAAAGCCCGATGCTCTGCTGGCCTGACCCTCCCGCAAAGCAATCAGGTGAAGAGGAGCCTTCCTTGGCCCTGACTATGCTGACTCGCCATGGCTGCCTGGTGGAGTCCTACGGGCAGGCCACCTTGCATATGACACGGGCTTCTTGTGTTTTGGGCAGGTAAGGTCTTACTGAAGTTACGAGGGAGCGGTGATGAAACAAGGCAGTAACCGCACTGTTGGAAGCAGAGGCTTGGGTAGACATACTCATGCTATGAAACAGGTGCAGTGGCAGCCATGGTTGGAAGGGGGATGCCTCCTGCTAGTACAACTTTTACACCAACTAATGTACGACGACTACTTCTGCAGCTGCTACAAGTACTACTTCGAAACAATGCCATCTTTTCTCCGAGCCTGATATCGAATTCCATTGCCATCATTAATGGTCTAGCCTGGATTTTGGCAGATGACATACTGGGGTTACTGTGGGTGAAAGCAGGTACCTTCCGACACCCGCTATGCAGCGGAGAAGTTCATTGCAGCTGCTCGTCTGGTCAACAGAAAGAAGCTTGAGAGAATCTCGTGATCCAGGTGGTTCGAGAGAAGAGTGCTCTGCCAGGACAGCCTATCCAAGCTGGAGACGGAGCGAGATGAAGAGCTAGACAGCTTCATGCAGCACGTCACCAAGCATCCAGGACTCAGCATGGGTTGGGTGGGGCTGGTGCTGGCTCGTTTGCTACAGCTCCTACTACGAGCAATGACCTTGCAAATGCAACCGCTGCTTGGTCGAGCCGAGAAGCAAGAAGAAGTAATCTATAAACACAATTTACAGCTCGGAAGCCTTGTAGCTTTCCAGAGCAGGGCGGGTTAAACTTGAAAGGCTTGTGATGTCTGGCGCATGTGGGATATTTCTGGGCAGAATACCTAGCAGTGGATCGCTTATCCATGGCAATGGCAAGAACTGCGCACGTACAGCGCCAGGCAGGCCGGAGAACCCCTAAACTCAGGCCCCCGTGCTGCTGCGTTGTGCAACAGTGACAGTGGCAGGCACTAGAAAGATGTCGAAAAATTGTGCTTCGTACCGCGGAAAACGAGCTCCCAACGCCAGCATCATGAACAAGGAAAGATGTTTTACTGTCAGCCCTCACGCCCATATCCCCCAAAATTGCCCATGATCCTCCACGATCAGACCCCATGTAGTTAGAACACCCTTCCCTTGGAAACAGCTCCTTTGGAATTGTTTGCAAGTTTGTTTGCCAGGACGGCCCTTCAACGACGCTTTGCTGACTAAATACTCATGCAGCATGCAGTTGAAAGGGATGAGGGCATGGGGACTTGATTTTGGAGTCGAGGAGAAGGGGAGGTGAGATTTGGTGCCGCTTCAGGAGTGGAGAGTCGCCACATGGCTACTCAATGCGTCTTGACATGTTTGCTTCCGGCTCTAAGCCAGGCCAGCATCTAAGGGCCTAACCCTGTACAGACGTAGCATGCGCATGTGCCACTCTAACGCCTGTCGATTGAGTAGAGCACAAGGAAGACCACGTGGAGCACAAAACTATGCTTCTGCGTTCAATGAAGAGCCGGTCCGTTCGATTGGTATTTGAATCGCACTTGGCAGAAGATTTTGAAGCAAGATTTCTGCGGTGATATTTAGAAGCTAGGGGAGCAAAAAGCTCCCACCCTTTAAGCCTCTAAGTGAGGCTCCCCAAACTAAGGTGTTCAGATCTGTGGTGGAGAAATTCTGCCAGCACCGATACATCACCGTGGCTCGGCATAGGTGCAAGTGAGGTACCAGCACAAGACACTGTTGCAGCAGGTGTTTTGAGAAGCAAGCGTAGTCGTGATGGTGTTGATTGTGCTGGAACTGGTGCCGCGTTGGGAGTAAGCGGAGCATTGAATCAAGGAGGAGTAGCGGCAGTACTAGTATCCTTGCCGTTCCGCTCCTCCCCTGCTACGCCTCCTTGTTGTGCCACCCCTCGTATTCCACTTCTTAATCATCTTCCTGAACTCAGATTGCTTGGACACGTCGAGCGCCACTCCTTTACCTGCCGGACGGGGCGGAGGACTTCACGGTGCTGCGGAAGCCAGGTGCTTCTGACAGAATTGTCCGTGGATAGTTCAAAGGAGAACGCAGCAGGAATTCTGGACAAAGATTCCACTCTGTGGAAGTTAGGGATTTGTAGGACGCACGGCTTCAGGGCTTTTCAAGGTCCAACAACGATACTTACTTGGCAAGAAAGCGTTGCGTTAGTTAAAGGGTCGGGCAAGGCCAACTCGGGACATTGCAGCGGGCTTGTTTCCTTGTCAATAGGCATCGTTGGTTTGGACCTTGGTCCAGCAGTCGGCCTCACGCTTGCCCTTCGCACGAGAGACTTTCCTGTGGAAGGTGCTGAAGAGTTGACGCGCTTCCGCAAGAACGTTTTCGCATACGGGGAGTCGCATGCGTTGGGCCAAAGCGGCGGAGGACAGAGCTGGTAGTTGTGCAAAAGCAGCCATAGCCGGGGTGCAGGAACAGTGTCATAGTCACAGTAGTTCATAGAAGAAGTATACACGAGTTCGAGGTCTGCAAGAAGGAATGAGCGTTCTCTAGCCGATCGCCGCAGTAGCCGCAAGGTGCTGCTGTGGATTCGGGGACTTCGTGCACCACCTTGCATACCGAACATCCCAGGAACTACAGTATTTGGGGCTTCCTGCAGGAAAATGGTGCAAGATTTCCTCGGTCCACTGCAGTACTGCTCGTGAGAATTGTCATAATCCTAAACATGACACCGGCACCTGCAAACTGACCTGTCAGGTTGGAGCGACAGCCAGCGATGGTCTCCGGGATCTTTGATGTACCCAGGACTTGACAATTGTTTTTTGTTGCATGAGCTGCAGTCTAAACTCCTTGAAGGGAGCTATATCGGGGATTTTTTAGGGGAGTATTATAGGGGTCAGTAAGGGGGATACTAGGAGTTTGCACTCTAGTAATTATAGCTTACCTGGGAGCATACAGGAAGCACTTTGAGCTGTACACAAGGTGCAGAATATTGAAAGGACCT
Organism: Symbiodinium pilosum; assembly: GCA_905231905.1. Lineage (NCBI taxonomy): Eukaryota > Dinophyceae > Suessiales > Symbiodiniaceae > Symbiodinium > Symbiodinium pilosum. The sequence continues at coordinate 30,926 of CAJNIZ010016557.1, forward strand.
TCACCCAGAACCCCCAAAGGACTCTAACATGGAGCCCTTCCTGACGTGCTCACGGCTGGGGTTCCATCTTTTGAGGCCTCGGGATTCATGGTTTTAGTTGACTTTTGGGTCTCCTAAGCCCCTGGTCGTCTCATCGCACACTTGGCCCCCAAGCTTCAAAGCCCAAAGCACGGCAAAACCTTCATTCTTTGAGCACTGGAAATCCTAGGTATGAGCTGGGCCCTCTTCTCTGCCACCGGGCTCGCATGGTCCAAGGTCGGTAGGACTTCAGCTAAGGGTGTAGGGGCCAGGGGAAGAGGGGTTTGGTGTGTTTCTGGCTAAGAATTAAGGTTTGATGTGTCAGGATTTCGCTTTAACTTTAGGGTTTAGAACACTGGTTCAGCCATTGACCCATTGGCTCCGTGCATTTTGTCTTCAGGGTCAGGTCTTGTTTTTTATCACTCCTTGCTCTGGACTGTGCTCAAGAAGCTCCCAAGGTGTTGACGACGATGCCAAGCTCCCAAACCACTATGTGACAGACATCGAGCCCGACTCAGTCAGCTTGTGCAGCCCGTGTTGCGATCCTAGCTGTTGTAACGTATTGGTACCGTCAAGTCAAGGTGGTCTTTGCGCGTATTCATGACCTGTGGTCTACCCGGGAACTCCTCCCTGCAACATTGGCCAACATGAGCCAACTTCCGAATACACCTGGAGCATATGCAACATCTGTCTACCTACCTGGGATCAGTAACCTTGGTCAAGGGGGAAGGGATCTATATCTGACAGCCGGTCCTCGAGGAGAAGATCATCCGAGATTGCATGGTGCTGTGCCCAGATGGTGGCATGGCTGATGCTCTGCCGGGCCAGGGCCTCTGATGTAAAGGTAGAAAATTCAAACAGGAATGGCAGAGTTGGGCGGGGCCATTTTGCTTTCGTGCAGTCCTTTTCAGTTTAGAATCACCTGCTCAAGGAGCGGCAACTTGGGAGTACATGGGGTGCAGACCAAGAATCTTGTCATCTTGACTCATCGAATGGTCTACATGAATTATGCCTTCGGTCCCAAGCCGCAAACCAGCTCATGAGCAGATGAGACATACAGTAGTCGCACTATAACAACCTCACTCGACATACTCCCCAAAATGGCGGCTCATACAACAGAAAATCCGCAATAGGCTTGACTTGAGGTTGTGAAACTTCTGGAAAAAGCCCGAGAATCGGTACCAGAACAGTCTTGGAGATTGAGCCAGCCTGGACAGGTGAAACACTCCATGATAGTGGACAGAATCCAGTGGTTGCATCTTCGATCGGGAAGACGCAGCACACTCAAGCATCAAAGGCTGGCATCCTGTCCTTTTGGTTGTAAACCTGAGCACTTTGGGTTTGTTTCGAGGATTTGTCAGAAAGCCTGCCATGTTTTTGCAATGGCATGTTGTCTTTTTTGCCAGGATGGGTAGCAAGTGCTGCCGAAACAGTATCGCTAGTTGATGCCCATTCTTTTCGTTCCTCAGTTGCGAAACGGCTTCGGGCCAGTATGGCTATGATGTTGAAGATGACCCACTCATTTGTTCAGGCAGTGCTTTTGAAAAGAATGCCACGTGCAAGGCCTCGGCAGAGGAGTTCCCGCTGATGGCAGAGAAGAACCGCCCGCGCTGGTGTCCACACATGCAGGCCTTCCTGGACATTATCCAGGCAGGTCGAGCTCGTGCCTGCAAGAAAACAGTTTTGGAGATAGATCAAGCAGTCTCCGTAACTCTCCCTGAGACATTACCTCCATGGTCTACATACCGTTTGTTGCTCTTACCATTGAGGCTGTCATACTTTTCTGCCCAAAGCGGCCGCATGTATTTAGAATGTAAACGTGCCCTGTGTTCCTAAGAGGCTGTTTTTGGGGTAGTGTGCCAGGGATTGAATTTCTTTTCAGGTTGGCGAAAGTGAGGATGCCTTCTTCGTCAGCGGCCGGAGCAGGCAGGATCCTGCATGAATTTCTTGCGAGCAGAGGTACGCACTTTCCTTTGCTTCTTTTCCTGCGTGATGGTGATGCTGAGAACTGCCTTCAGTTGATGGAGCTGTCATTTTCCGAACTGACCCATTCTCGCAGTCAGCATGTGCCTTGAGACTTTCAGCAAAGCTATTCGTGTGAGGCAGCCTGACACACAGCGGTTTTTGGAGTTCTTCGTGGAGTTGCGGGTCCGGTACTTGCGCGTCTTTGGCCGGAGCATTGACTTCGTTTGCAGCTGCCACGCTTGCGCCACACAGCTGCAGTGATGTGGCTGTTTGTCAAAAAGCTATGTGCACATAGACGGATGGGTGGTTTGGGGTCCGAAAAACCCCTTCCATCTCCCCAATACAATAAATTACAAACGTCTTGATCGACTGCATGGGCATTTTCTGCTTACGCATGTACTTCGGCGTGAGCACCTCATGCGGCTACGAATGCATCAGCTACCATTGTTCGTGCACAAATGGAGACGCATGTGTCTCATATTCTGAGAGAATGGGGGTCCACATGTATGATCTCCTGAATGGGTATTTCTTGGCATCAGCGTGTCTCATGTTCACCCACACAATGCAGCCCTTCTTCTGGGGGGGGCCCAGCAAAGGATCCATTAAAAAGAAAGAAAAAATCCCACATGGTGAACTTTGCTCCGAAGCCCAGGAGGATGGAGATTTCATCTTTGTCATGGCGCCGGTGGCCTGCATGCAAAAGGTGCGCGTTCCCAAAGGCCAGGGCTGCATGGGCCGGGGCCCCAGTACTGAAGGAGTTGCAAGAATTTCGGCCTAAGTAAGTTTATGATTTTTATCTTTAGTGTACAAGAAAAGCGCCCAATTGCTCGCAGGTTCAGAGCAATGAGGTCAGATACTGCATGTTTCTCAAAGGTTCCTATTCTGCAGCGACAGGGCGGCTGTAAGGGGATTGAAGCACGTTTCCGATGCTAGGCTATGCACGCCATACTTGGTTTCTGCTTTGCTCGGCCTGTGCTAATGAGCAGGGAATGAGCGCCGTAGCTTTTCCCTGACTGTCCAAAGTCTCTAGAGCCCTCAGGGAGAAACTTATCATGGCCAAAACTGTTTTGTACAGTCTTGCAAAATTGCTCCCGGAAAGTCCTCCATACCGCTCAAACAGCACAGTCACAGCAAAGTCCGAAACAATGCCCGTCTAGTCGATATCAGATCAGGTCAGATGTTTCACCTAAGACCTCAGTCCTTTTGGCGCCAGGAGGAAACCTAACCCTTAGGGGCCTAAGTCAAGTCGGAGTTTCCAAAAAAACCGGTGCCCCAAACTAAGCCCCAATAGACTATAATCCAGAGGGTAGGCACATTCAAAAAGGGATCCCACATTTCATGGAGGCCTGGACTTCGACTTTGAGAATCCAGACCTTGGGGAGCGGGTTACCCAAAAGAACCTGCCCATTGCCACGGTGGACGCCTCCCAAGGGAAAGGAGAGGGGTGCCCTCCGCATTGGGGTTGCGTATTTAGCATTAAGTCGGGGCTTGGTTTCGGATGTTAGGGGCCCCCAGATTGGGTTTTGCACTCCAGTTTTTGCTGCCGGCTCACGTGGAGGGTGTTCTCCAGGATATGCAAAACTGGAAAGCGGCGGCTGCGGCGATAAACCCCCAAGGTCGTCATCCGCTTCTCCTACTGGAGTACTACATTGGGGAAGGTGATTTCCGCAAGGTGTTGAGTGCGTAGGCATAGGCGTAGAGCACCGGCTTTGGGTTTTCATATGTTTCTTGCAGCTTGGGAGAATACATCTCATGACCTGCGTGGCGGCTGTCGTGCTTGAGTCCGCTTGAGAGAGAGAGAGAGAGNNTAGAGGGGGGGGGGTTTAGTGTTGGTCTTACTGGACGGAGGTAGGTGTGAGGTGACATATGACGGGGTGGAGTAATCCTCTCAGCTTGCACATTGCCCTGCGCACCACGGCGGGGAATGAGGGGAGGTATCACAACCGGAGCCAGAAGGATGAAGTTCGTATGCTGGCGCTCAAGGGAGTATGCTTTTGAAGCTTGTAGCTGATCGGGTCCCTCACATTATTTTGTTGTCTGCGAGATGGGAGGGGAAGGGGGACTTGGACAGCCCTGGCCGGCAGGAAATTTCCTGATCAACACCAAGGAGCACTGGAGGATGGCGATGGAGGGACGCCCAGTGCTTGTCAGGCTGCCACTCTGATACATTATTGGACCTAGTTGAGGCTTCTGATTCGGGATCCTTCGCGGGGGATGTATGTGTATATTCTTCTTTGCACTCCGATTTCCGGGCAGTTTACGGATGCAAAAATTGGTTTAGAGTTCAGCAGTTCAGCGCGCAGAGTTATAGGGCTAGGAGTGCGAGGGTCAAGGGCCCTAAGCCCCTAGACAAGTATGACCCCATCGATGAAACCCCGCAAAGCCCCAACCCAGCTGTTTGGATTGAATTCCAAGCGAAGCCACTATTATTACTACTATAACTGTTAGTATTAGTATTGCTATCGTTACTATTATTGTTATTAT
>CAJNIZ010016557.1:35528-47752 GCA_905231905.1 Symbiodinium pilosum
TGTAGGGGATTATATAGGGTCTAGGGTTTAGAGTGTTTTGGGCTCCTACAGGCCCAAAAGGTTCGCCCAACCCTAGATCAAGAAGGCTTTGTCTTGCCTGAAGCCCGAGCCTTCGAATCTTCTTTTGAAAAAGGGCCCTAAACCCTAGACCCTAAACCCTAGACCCTGAAGTGGCGCGAGGAAGTCTTGCACAACTTAACATTCGCAGAATACTGTGTAGGATGTTGCAAGGTTTCCGCCATCAACAGCCCCCAACCCTAAACTCCAAACCCTAAGCCCTAAACTAAAAACCCTAAACTCGAAAAAGCTCGAACCCCCAAATCCCAAACCCTGAACTCTAAACTCGAAAAAGCTGAAAACCCTAAACCCCTAAACCCCTAAACCCCTAAACCCCTGAACCCCTAACCCCCTACACCTCTAAACCCTAAACCCCTAAACCCCCAAACCCCCAAACCCCTGAATCCCTAAACTCTAAGCCTGAGCAACTTCAAGGCCAGATGCCTGGTTTTCCTAGGCCCAAACTTCCCGAAACGCAATCAAAGCATGTCATTTTAGGGGTTATATGAACTATAGTCTAAACTCCTTAAAGGGGGTTTTATAGGGGATTATATAGGGGACTACTATAGGGGCTATTAAGGGGGATACTAGGAGTTTAGACTACAGCTCATATGGGGATAATGGCAAAGAAAATGGAAACTACAATAATGGGTTATAATAGGGGATTATATAGGGTTCTACAACATAGGGTTTAGGGTCTAGGGTTTACCGAGTTTGGGGTTTAGGGCTTAGGAACTCCCTGAAGGAGATATAAGGGTTAATACAGGGGTACATGGGGAGCTGTAGGGTTTAGGTTTGGGGTTTAGGGTCTAGGGGGTTTATAGGGGATACTATAGGGACTACCATATGGGTTATTAAGGGGATACTGGGAGTTCAGATAATGGTTCATATAAGATTTTCTGTAGGATATAGGGGTATATAGGGTGGATTTATAGGGTTTATAGTCGGGTTTTCCAAAATTAGGAGTATTTTTCGGTTTCCTTAGAACAAGGATTATAGTATGTTGAGGCTTATCTAGGGTCCGAAACTATTCAATTTGCTGCGAGTGTTATATAGCAGAAACCTGCACCGCACTCGCAAGATTGATGAGGCTAGCAGTGGCCCTGCTCTTCGTAGTTAGCAAGATGCAAGTTTGCAAGGATACCTTTCCCTGAGGTACCGCCTTTCCTCAACCTAAGGCCAGGCGACTTGCCTGTTGTTAACCTTCTTTGATGCGTGAAACTAAGTGAGGAGCTGTGATATCCTAACCGTTGTATCACTGGAAGTGTTTTCATGCAGCAGGTTCTTATCTTATTCTGCCCTCCCCTCAAGACAGAGTTCTGAGGTTGGATGACTTGTTCCGCTGACCAAGATGACCTGGGTAAGGCCCCACAGCCTACAGGTCCCTCGAAAAAAAGTGTGGGGGAGATAGCTTGAAAGCCTTGAGCATCAAGATGCCAGGATCAAGGGTCGTGAGGTCCAGGAGTCTAGGCAATTGATTAAGAGTCTCATCAGGTGGGTACCCTTGCATAAGGCATATGTAAGGCTTATGGGGAATACAACGGCTGTGCAAAGCTTGCAAGGGGAAGTTACCAACATATTGAGGTTTCATACAGTCATACAGCATGTCCCCAAAGTGGGCCTTCAGTTTGATTTGTACGCCTCGAGGTTAAATTGCAACTCAGCCCAATCCTTCACCCCCCAAAACTAGGCCCTACACCTTGAGTGAATAGTGGTTTCCTTGTTGTTGTCCATTATGCTGGAATACTCCCTAAATAACCGTAAACTCAAACCGGACCAGGTCTTTTTCTCTTGCCTTACGCAAGCTATCCCTCCCATACTCCCCACTCAGACTTTTCTAGCGATTTGGTTTTGTCTCAGAATTCGGGTCCCCCTACATTTCCCCAATGTCAAGCGCAAGACCACTGAAAGTGACTGAAGGGGGCTCAAATTTGAGACGGCCTCATCTGTTTGAATGCAGGGTTGGACCCGAAGGGCCCACTTGCCTTGCCCTTAGGCAACCGGTTCCGCTGAGGTTTGTGCATGTAACGGAGAAGAGGCCTCCTGTATTGTACAAATCCGCCGAAAGAATGGCCCTAAACTGAAGAAGAGGATAGATCGACATCCCTTCTGGTGATATCACGGTTCTGACCGTGGATTGGATTCATTGTGTTTTTGCTTCTCAGGATTGTTGGGCAGTAGAGTTCAGGAATAGCAGCGAAAGAGTTCACACCCTCACTTCAGGGTGTGCGCCACAGAATTTCCCTAGTGAACCCCATGTTGGCGAGCAGGTGCCTAGAGTCAAGAGGGAAGGGGGGAATGGCTTTGCAGCCATTGTAGCTTACATTTGGGGATATATACTTGGTGAAACTTATGGTGAGTACAGACTGCCTGGTAATCCGGAGGCAAACTGTCGTGGCACTAGGGTGAGTAGACTTCCACGTCGGTGTTCTGCACATTGGCTGACAGATTTAGCAATATGGAAGGGAGAAAGGTTCCGGATGTCTGGGATGTTTGATCTTTAGGATCTTGTTGTCATGGTTCCTGACCTGATTTGTCCGTCGAGAGCTCAAAGGATTCTGTGCTAGATGAGCCAAAACCCAGCTGAACCACTGCCAGCTATGTGATAGCTTCCAGCGGCCTGGAGTAAATTGCAATTCCAGCATGGTGCACAACTTGAGTTATGCCTACCGTACTTGTTCAAAAGGTAAGTTTGGACATATTCAGGGACACTATTCTGGACTCATTGCAGGTTCTCGAAATTTTATGTGGTTGAGGTCAATTCCAAAAGAAGACTTGGATCGCAAAGCCACTTGCCACTATTCTCCGGGCCTCTTGGCAAAATTCTCGATGATGCTTCAAAGAGGCATTGTGAATCTGGCGCGGGGCAGCCTTTGCAATCCTAGTAGGGCACTGCTGCAGGATTCTGTCGTGTTGAATGCCATACAAACCGCTCTAAATGTAGCAGTGGCTTGTTGCCTAGCACTCCATACCTGGATCCATTCAATTTGGCAAGTTGAAGCAGAAGATTCCCGTTTGGAGATGCCAATCTGCGGAATCCTCCCACGCCGTAAGGTAGAAGCATTACTTGTAGTTGGGTCAGTGCACTTTTGTAAATGCAGAACCTTGGTTGCTTTGGCGCTGCCGTTGCCCAAATTGGCTAGCTCAGCTTAGCTTGCTTTCTCCTTGGAAGCCTTTTGTTCTCCAATTCCTCAGCCTCCAAAAGGCGGAGAAACTGCGCGCTTGAACCGCTGCCGAGGAGGGGCTAGGAATCCCTCTCCCCACTATAAATTCAACCCTCGGGTTTTAGGCGATCCCTAGGAGGGGATGTACAAGGTTGGAGAGGTGACGGGTCTGAATTGCGTTTAAAGGATTATGGGGGGTTGCAAGGATTCCCCAACTTGGAGTAGACTTATCCTACTACCCTACGAACCTAAATTTAGGGGAGAGGGATGACTGATTCTGCAGCTTTGATGGATCTCCTTAATGGAGGGCACCATGGCTGCAATTTTTCAGGGCTCTTCCAGGCCTTGAAAAGCCACCAACCCGGGTCCCTGAGGTAGGACAAACAAGCTATAGTAGGGTTTAGCCTAAACGGGTTGAAGGTTTAGGGACTCTAGATTGTACACCCGGAAAGTGTGTCTTAAGCCAAATATGGTCCTAGATCTCAAGACCCTCTACAACCAAAAGCATGCAAAGCACCCCCCCACACCCCTAAGGCGTTCTAAGCACCCGATACCCTAAAGCACGCTAAAGTACTCCAAACCCCCAAGCCTTGGCTTAACGGAGCTTGAGAGGGGGTGGGAGTGGATCCCTGTAATCATCCCTGTATAATCCCCACGTATACCCCTATAATGGTACCTATATTCACTCCCCCACTCCCCCTTAAGCACCAGTAAGTTCGGCCTGAAGGTTGAACTCTGTTTTTGTGTTGTTGGTGTAGCAGAGCGATGGGTCTTAGGGTTTCGGGCTAGCTTTTGATGCAATGTTGCCTCGGGCCATACAGATCCAGTATAGTTTCAGGTTTTGCCAGGATGGCGCCCTGCCCTTCCTTTCAACAAGTATTGCATCGTTTGGACGACCAGAGCTTAGGCTGTCAAGCTAGCAGCAACCCATCTCTTAGACCAATCGGAGATAGTGGTAGACTGTACAGAAAGCATTGCTCTCAGGGCACTCTCTGAGAAAGGTCTGGAAGAAGTGATGTTGCAGTAGAGCGGGCCCTCCACAAAAACTTGTGAAACCGTCACATATAAGGGTCGGGCTCGCGCCCTGTGCAAAGGTCAAGAACCTCCCCATACATGACTGTTCCAGGATTTGAGGAGTGTCCGCAGAATGGGAGTGGCACGTCTCAGCCTGGGTCCACTTTGCAGGGGATCTGGGGGCTCACTGTGCTCCCTTCTGTAATGGGAATATGTAACGGTGCCACACTTCACCTGTGAATACTCCCCCCTCATACCCCCTTGTGTCATCATCGGATTCGAAGTGTGTCTCAGCCAAAATGAAGGATTTATCGGACCTGATGCTGCACGCAGGGGAGTGGGAACAGTGGTTTCTTGTTCTAGTCGAGTCACATATTCCCATGATTTTGATGTGAGTGACGGCCGAATTTGGCACACCGCCATCAGCTGCAAAGCAGCAGGCGCTATCCAACAGAAGTTTTCCTTACCTGAGACACCAAAAAGTTCGTGAGTCATCATGAATCCAGTTGTGAGAGGTGACCGGAATTTGAGCAATGACAATAAGTTCAGTAGGTTCTGCATACAGGCGCCCCTTGGGGATGATGTTAGTTTTGATTAATCTAGGGCTATGGGATGTTCAGAGGCATGTGGTGGCCAAGGAGAATAAGGCGGTGTGATCTGCTTTTGGTGATTGTTGTGGAATTGAAAGTAATCCTCTCCGGCCAATTCTAACCCCCACCCCCCTAATATTAGATATTCTCGATATGTGGTATAGTACCATATATTGGGAGTTTTTAATATGAGGCAGGGTGGGGGGGGTTTAAGCCCCTAAACCTTAGGGGTGGGGGTTTTAATGTTAGGTTCCTTGAGTGTGTAGCTGTGTAGCCCTAAACATCTTTCCCAAAACCTCAAAGTTCAAACCCAGAGGCTCTGGAGGCTGCTGTGTCAGGTTCTGCTGGAGGGCGGGCTCCTTGGCTGCGAGCTGAGGCTACGAAGGCTTCAGGTTTTGAGGTGTTGGACGGCATGATCAGCCCAGCTTGAATTTGAAACAGCGGGGTCGTGCGCTGATTTAACCTGGATGGTGCACTGCACTGTCGCCCACAAACCTCCAGAACGAACCTTAAGGGACACCATGCAATCTCGATGTGGGCTTCTCGTGCCAGGGGTTGCAATGGTATCGCCATCGCAGCCTCAACCCCGAACTACAAAAAAGCCTGAGAGCCTCACCTCGAAACTTCCCAAGCTCAACCCCTTCACCGCAACCCTTGCAATGCCTAAGCTGTGGATTTCAGGCTGGCGCGTAGCTTTTTGCGGGATTGCTGGGACCTCAGAGCTCGCCTAAAGGTTCCCTTGCAGGTCGAGCATGGGCAATTATGTTCTGAAGCAGAGCCAACAGGTGTGATGCAAGCGGCGGGTTCTTTTTGTCCACTTTTAGCATACGTTCCTTAAGAAGCCCCGTAGATCAATTTGTACCATTACCCTAACCCTTGGAATCAATGCAGATGTCTTAGCCATGAACCTGCCCGTCGGTTTAGCCCAAGGCTCCCTTAGCAGCTCGAGAGGTGCGGAGTTGGCCCTGGCAACGCCTGGTGTTCATTGCGCTGCCTTTCTGCAAACTGCAGCCGCCTTGCAGCTGGAGGACGGCGTAGGCTTGCGACTGGTAACGAAGAGGAATCCGCAGAACAAGCCTGTACGTACATCTACCTGTAAGCCAAGTTGAAGCTAGCTCCAGTAATGATATGAACGAATGAGGCCGGTGATATGAACGAGTGTTGTGGGCTGTTGGTGTAAGTGCGAAAACAGTAAGTAGCAGCAGTGCTTGTCCTTCTTCCCCTACCACGAGTAGTGGTAGCAGCGGTAAGACCGCTGCCACTAGCGCCAAAGCCCGTGGCGGTGAGCAGGACTTGTGTGAGAATATTGGAAGGCAATTTGGTTGAAGTGTATAGCCCCCCTCAAGTAGATAGAATATGGCTTTATCTACTTCAGGGGGGCTATAATAGCATGTGGCAGGACTTGGCCGCCCTACCCGGGTTGTGCTGCGTGGCGGCCAATGCCCGACTGCCTCCGACCGAGGCCTTCTGTGACTGCCAAGCTGGGCCGTAAAGAGTTGATTAATAGTATGGGTAATATAGTAATCTAGGGGGAATATAGGGATTATATAGGGATAATGGAAAAAAATGGAAACTAAGGGTTTGGGTTTTATGGTGTTTAGGCTTCAGCTTTTTCAAGATAGGGGTATCCTCTGGGATCCTACGGATGTAGTTTGGTCGGAGGGTTTAGGGTATCAGGCAGCGTTGTGAGCCTTCCCCGCGAGTCGCGACCCGACTTCAGCTTGAAGGGTGCGCTTCTAGCTTTTTTGACTCTGACACTTTGTGGCTTCAGGTTTGGGTCCTCAGAAAAACCGCGCAACGAGCAAAAGCCCCACAGCAAAGCCACCTCAGAAGCTGGATCCCAAATTAGTTTGAGTTCTCAGCTTGGCGTCATAGGTAGGTTTAGCAGTAAGTTTGGAATCTTAAGGTTGAGAAGCATGTGGCTTCACATCACAAGCACTCACAAACAGTCTCTGATGCAATTAGAGTCTTGCCCCTATGCTGGCGTCGTATGACAGCCGAATCAGTTGTCGTCTGGACGACGGCCGGGGAGAAGTTGGCGACTATACCCTTGACAAATGGGCCAGATGTTCGCACGTTGAAGCGACACTTGCAAAAGCTACATGGACAGCCAAGGTTCAGACAACGACTCGTGCACAATGGCCGCGTATTGCAAGACAGTGATCGAGTGCATGAGTTACACACGCCCCGCGACCTGCAGATGGTTCTTTTGCCCTATGCCCCCGCTTCCCCAAGCACACGCACTCAGTTTTTGATCGCGTGTGCGACGGGGAACCATGCAGACGTTGAGACCCTGCTACAGCTGCCTCTGGATCCAAACGACTGGCCCTACCCACCGTTAATCCAAGTAATCCTTCATCCGCGGAGTCGTGAAGTTTTTGGCCTGCTGCTAGAAGCTGGAGCGGACAAGAACGTCAACCATAATGGTTGGACGCCAGTGAGAGCAGCCTTGTGTCGCGACATGAAGATGTTCTTGCAACTGAAGGGTCTTGACTCATTGGTTGCATTGTGGGAGATAGACACACTGGCCGCAGTTTGTTTGTGGATCAGCTGTTTATCCGACATCGCCATGGAATTCTTGGAGTGTCAGTGGCCCCATGAATCTCCAGATTCTGCAGCTCCTTCGTCCAGGTGTTTGTTTCCCCTGTTAGTCGCCGAGCTAACAAAATTGTCCGTCGAATTTCCATTCTGGTTCATCCCGTTTCGCATGGTGGAGCTGATCGCACGCGGCGTGGCTGTAGCTGCAGACTCTGTGGCAAAAAGCCGTCAACCAGGAAATGGGGTTGCAATGGCAGTACGCAAAGCCTTCATTGACGATAACATCTCATTTCATCATCAAATGCCGTGGAGGAGAATGCTTGGCATTCTGGCATGGACAATCGCTCGGTTTCGTCGACTCTCGTATGGCGTTCCTTATACGTTCCGCGAGTGCCTCCATTATGCGCCTGTCCTTTTCTGCAATCCATTTCTCCAGGCAGTTTTCGGACAACTTGTTGCTTTGTGTGTTGGTAGGACGCGGGCACGGTTGACGTCTTGGGCTGTCGGCGATAGCTGCTAGGATCACGTGAGATGATGGAAGCTGGTGCTTGGAAGGATATTGAAGTTCTTCATGGCGAGTTTCACACGAAAATTGGCCCGACATGGAGAGGCAAATGCAAGACTTTGCTGAGTGGTGGCTTATTGGTTTTGTGAAGGCTTCAGATGAGCTAGCCAATACGGGACTGTTCAAGTCACGTGTCAGTACGTAAGATTGGTAAAGGTTGAGGGTTTGAAGGTAGCGAAGTTCGCATGTAAACCGTGGCACCTCTGCTGCTGGGAGATGATAGGGGTTTGGAAGCAAGATTGAACAGTTCAGCGATGCTTGGCGTGATGGCTTGGATACGCTGCAAGATACTGTTCATGCGGAAGGCTGTGGGAAGGTGTTCAGCTACATGGGTCATGGAGACTTAGTAAGTAGGTGTAACAACCCTACAATCCATTTACTTTAATAGCCCCAACTATCCCCATTATTGGCCTACTAACAAGGGTAAGGGTGTCTGATCGCGGGATAGGTGAGTAGATTGGGTTGGTCCAGTGCTTGTCTGGATTTGATAGTATTATTTGTATTCAAACAAGTATTGGCTATTGGTGTTTTTTGCTACTATGATTGCTAATGCTGCTAATATTAGTGGTATCACTAGTTTTTACTGGTATTAACTGTTCTTACTAGTATTACTATTATTGCTAGTAAAGGTAGTAGTGCTGTTATTGCTGCTCTTATTACCATTTGTGTTGCTCGGCCCATTTTGGACTTATTGAAGCCGGCAAGTGAACGTGTTTAAGGATTTTGGGTGGGTTCTTGATTAAGTCTGGAAGGGAAACGTAGGATGTGGAAGAATTTTGATGAGGATTCTGCTATCAATGCATGTAAAGATGCTGTAGGTGATTTCTGGAATGGGCTGTAAGAGTGACATGGCAGTTTCCCAAAGAAGAGGGACCCCAATATAGACCCCAAAATACTATAATCCTTATGATGGGGACCGCAAATGGCACCCCTAATTCTGGGAAACCCGTATCCCTAAGCCCTAAACCCAATATAAGCTTTATATACCCCTATTTAACCCCCGTAACAACTTTACGGGTACCCCTAATTTTGGGAAATCAATAGCAACCCTGACGGTACCAGTGTGCTTGCGGGAGCGGAGGCCTGGATCCCATAGAAGCCCCATGTACCCCAATTTTAGCATATTAGGGTTTAGGGTTTGGGGCTTAATTAGGGTTTAGGGTTTGGGGTTTAGGGTTTGCGGTTTAGGGTCCCATAGAATGGCATGTATACTTGCTCCCCAAACCCCTTCAACACCGGTAAGCCAACTCTCCAAACTTGTGAGAGCCATGAGCAGGCCGCGACTTTGAGGCACAGCAATATTACCCTAGGTTGTTAGGGTTTAGGGACCTAGTACCCTAGCAATGGAGAATCAAATGGAAAAGCAAGTGAATGGACAGAAGCCTGCCCAGAACTGTGGCTATAAGGAGACTGACTAGTTTTTCAGCCATTCCTTCCAGGTACCATCAAACCCTCACACCAGTTGCAAAGAAGGGCAAGCCACCAAAACCTAAACCCTAAACCCCAAGCCCTAGACCCTTAACCCTAAACCCTAAACCCCGAAAACTTAACCCTTAACCCTACCCCCTAAACCCTTAACCCCAGACCCTCAACCCTAACCCCTAAGCCCTAAGCCTTAACCCTAAACCCCTCAACCCTAGCAGGCCGTGGAGTTCGCGAACCGCTTGACAGAGCTGCATCCTCAGGCCTCTCCTTACGGCTTACCCAGACCCCTGGGGGGATCTAGAAAGTAGATCCCCCTTAAGGGTTCCTAGGAATTACCCAATAGTAGTATAGGGGACCAAATTGGGGGTTCTACTTTCTAGATCCTCCCAGGGGTCTGGGCAAGGGCTTTTGAGGCTTCTGGTCTTGGAGAGGCTAAAGTAGGTTGTTTTTCAGGTTTTAGTTTGGTGTTTCGGGTTCTAGAGTTCCATGGGTTTAGGTTTGTAGTTCAGGGTTCCAGAGGTTAGAGTTTGAGGATTCAGAGGTTTAGGATTCGGGCTTTGGAGTTGGGGGTTTCAGGGACAAGGGTAAGGTAGACGCCTGAAAAGTCTGGGAAGTAAGCCTCTCAGAATGCTTATAAAGATGTGCCATGACATGCCACCAAGATCCTATCGTTAGACAATTCCATTCAATTGCTTCGGCCAAATCCTTGCTGGTACAAAACGGAAGAGGGGGAGTGAAAGTGGATACCACTTGTAGACGTGTGAAGATGGCCTGAGGATTCAATACCAGACTCTGCGCTCAGCACCAGTAAGTCTGCCTGTACGCCGGGAACTTTACAGATGAGCCTTCTTTGCATCAGTCCCTTTCCTCCCCTGAAAACAGGTGATTTCCCTGTCCTGTTCTGGCTTGTCAAGGATATGGATCATAAGAGGGCACAGGGCGAGGCATCCTTGATATTGATCGGTAGGTTTGGAATTATTCGGTCCGCCATGTTGATGGAACTAGCGAAACTTAAAGGAATTGCAAGGCCCACAAAGGGGAGGTACTTGATACTTTAGGATAGTAGTGGGATTCTCGGCTGGGCGTGCGTGTAATCATCGGCATGATAACCATTGTTGTTTTGTTTTGTGCGAACTTATTTCTAAGCTGTCCACCCGCACTCCGAAACGACAAATTCTCAACGCGCCATATTTTGCAAGGCCCCTTACCTGCAAACCCTAGACTGGCAATTTCTGGAAAGCCCTATCCCGAGACCAGAACAACCATTCACAGGAGAGGTCTTTGGTTGCTGGGGAGCTTGAGAGATGGAGGGGACCAGTGATACCAGACATGAAGGCCTGGCTGAGTTCGAGGTTCTTGTGGCATGGAGACCAAGACAAAGATTTGCAGGTCATGGTCTTCGAGTTGATAGGAACCACATGTTTGATCATGCACCACCGACACGGCCGCCGCCGCCATCGCAAATAGACTGCGACCGCTAGTGCGCTACGACTCTTGCAGCTGTCCTACTCTGACAAGTCAAAGGTTCATCTAGGATTTTCATGGTTTCCAGGCCTCCTGGCTGGCGTTGCTGCGCGACACTCCCGCGCCGCCGCTTTCCGAGGCGATTACCGGACTTCATGTCTACGGTTCATCTCCCGCCAGAAGTCAGTGCCCCATACTGTACTCAAGGTTACGGACAATTTCTTCTTTTCTTCCTGGCACCGTTCGGGGACTTTGATTTTTAGGGGTGGGTAGCTGAATGCAAGTGGAGGCGCCACCGCCCCCGCCTACATTGCTGCACACACCGCAGAGGCGCGCACTGGCCGTAGGCGGCCTGGAGGCTGGGCTGGGAATGGTCATGAAGTCCAGATCGGAACACATGTGCAATGAGTCCTACTGGTCTTTACGAACACCAGAAGTACCCATACGCAGGCAGCCCTATGAGCCGAGTCTTTGCTTCCAAGCCCGAGCTTCGTGCTGACGTAGAAGTCTGAGGGTTGTTGAAAAACCTAAGCCTGGAACCACTGCAACACGGGAGTTTCTCAGAGTGATCCCCTTTGCTATCCCTTAGACTTCCAACGTGAAGGGCCTTCACCATTTTTTGAAGCTGGCCCCAGGAGCTCCTGCTGGCAGCCCCACCGGAACTGTGGCCTGGGCTTGGTGGAGGGTGCAGTCATGACTCAAATTGGGGGGGATTTGCAACCCTAGAGGCCCCTTTTTGGCGGGTTCCCCATTCTAGTTTTTTAAGATCTTTATTCTGATCCCCCTTTGTAATTAAGGAATCCGATTTCAGTAAACTAGATACAAGCAATTCGTGTTGAGGTGGGTGGGAGGGCTTTTTGGTGATGCGGTCGCAAGATGAATAGTATGAATCCCAAAGCCTAAGCTGAGGTGCTGCGCCTTGGACGGTCGGCTCCTGACGGATCCTGCCACTTGGCACACTCAGGGATGTGTCAAGTTAAGGGATCCCCTTTCAAAAAGACACAGGCGAGTGCGTGACCTTTCTGCTGGAAGCATTTCGGAAGTCAGCCGCTCATTGCCTTCGGGCTGAGAAGCCACATGTTTGAGACATCGCCGCATGGGTAGCCACATATTTGGGTCAACAGGGGCTTAGGCTTGTCGGCTATCCATGGTACTGCTCGCTTAGGATCCTTCTATTACACTTCTGGTTTGGGGCCTAGCGAGAGAGTGAGCGCCATTTCCACTGGTGCAGGATCCCTGATAACCCTACAGTCCCTACAGTAACCTTTGTAGAAACTTTAATTCATTTTCGTTTTTGCGCACGACCGAAACCGTACCATACTAGGGCCTAACGTCTCCTGCTACCCTAGTCTCCAAACCCGAAACTGTGTTATATGTATATCTGTATAAATGGTAGTTTCCCAAAAT